>JAIXMQ010000005.1:600000-825559 GCA_025716855.1 Pilaira anomala
AGCTAAGAAAGAGATCGAAGAAAGCAAAGGACAGAAAGCAGAATAATTATGGCTGACAACTGTATTAAATATATGTATTTTTTCCTTCTATTTTTGAAAGTAGGGAAATTTACATCCGTCAGTAAATATAATGACCATGTGATATTTTTTTCTTTAACAAAAAAAAAAAAAAAAAGGAAAGAAAAAGAAAATAAATAAAATGATCTTTATATTTTTTATAACTATTTAATGAGTAGGGTGAGGTGGGGTAGAGCTTTTTATAGGAGACATGAGCGGATGCGAAGGTAAAGTGGTAGTAGGTATACGTCCAATGCTTGTGTCTATAGGTGGTAAGATGGGTTTGGCAGAACGAGGTGATGGAGTAGAAGGTTGTAATTGATGAAGCGTTGTATTAATTGGAGGTGGTTCAGTGGCCGCTGGTTTCGGTAACGTACGTTGTCGTTTATTGTTATTATTATTGTTATCACGAAATGCCGAATTAGGTGCCGTTGTTGCTAGTGGGGAGCTACTACCTCTTTGAATCTTTGCTTTTAGTGCTTCCATGACTTTATTGTGTGATGGTTTATCTTCTTCAACAATCGTCGTATAAGAAATAGAGGCTCTACCTCTCTTTCTCAACACGTCATATTCATTACCATGGCTACTTGGAGATACTGGTGTTGTAGGCTGTTGCGATGGTGTTGCAGGTAATTGAAGATATTGACGAGGAGGATTAAGCCGGCTATCAGGAAGACAAAGTGGATGAGCAGAATGGGGATATACAACAGGCGAAGGAGGTGGTTGGTGATTAGTGGAAGGTATATGTGGTGAATAAGGCTGATTAGGATGTGTACCAGTGATACGTGCTAGTACTTGTTGTTGAACAGGTGCTAAGCTATAATAATGAGGTTGAGGAGGTACTACTACTGACGTTTTTGTTTGTTCTCTCATTAGTTCAAGATCCAATTGTCGTAAATGAATTCGTGCTTGTTCTGTTTTTAAAATATCTTGAGCTGTTTGTTTCTAATGACAAATGTTATTCCTTGTTCTTTTCTTTTTTTAAATGTATATCTTATTGTAATAGTTTATTTATTTATTTATCTTTTTTTTTTTAAAGAATGATAACACTATTTTTTTTTAAAAAAGAAGGGAATACTTTACTTTATCTTCTTCAGCCTTTGCCATCAAGGCATGTTTTAATAATTCCTTGTCATTTGGATAATATTTTTCAATAATTTCTTTTACAGAAATATCAGTATTCTTATTATATGTAGGTGAATTAGGAATAGGCCACTGAAAGGCCTTATGTCTTGATGTGGGTGATTGGCTTGTCATCATTAAACAACAAAAGAAAGAAAAATAAAAGTTTTTTTTAAGAACTTGTTTATATATAGAATATTGAAAAAAAAAAAAGAAGGGCGAGTTGCGTATTAAAAATAAATTTGGGTAAATATAGTTCACTTCACATCCTAATGTGGCACATTCTGAAACGCCGATCCGTTCACTTTTACAGTCATTTTGTAAAAGTTCTTATATGCAAATAAGTTATATCATTGTATTTCAAAATCATTTATTCACCGTCAATATCAATTGCAAATTTCCAAGTTTTTAAACAAAAAGTTTCAAAGTAGTTATAATGTTTAAAGAGTCAACACGCACATCAGTGGTATACAATAAGATCAAGTAATAAGTCAGATGTCCGTTCAGTTTATACACAGCAGCACAATAACAATAACATCCTAGCTCCCTTTAATGTCCTCTAAGAGCTTTCTAAAGCTGACAGTGCTCTCTTAGATAAATTGTTTTATAAAATTTTCTCAACAGAAGCTTCTCTTTTAACAAAAAACATTTATGTATTTATTAAATTCTAAATAAAATTTACACACACAGGACATTTGTTTTGAATGGCACAACAGCCCATAACCGGGATTTATTAAAATGACCACAACTCAATTGATTGAAATAAACAAGTATTACAGGTTCGAGTGTGTATATTCTACTTTTAATATATTTTTCGCATATGTACAACTCTGACATTTATCAAGATATAAAATTTTATTTATAATATGTAGCTACTATTCCTCTCTTTGAATATCTCAAGTTTAAAAAAATATGCATACATATACATAATTTTTTTTTTTTTGTAATATATACTGTATGACATTACTTTATTGAATAAAAAGGGGTGTAACATTATCTATGATACGCGTAACGATATAATTCATTATATGTACTTTTATGAACAAAGCGAGTATTATACAGAGGGTGATGGCATATACAAATTCCAAATTTTTTCTTTCAGGAGAAAAATGGCACTAGGATTAAAAGAAATCCCAAAATTATCACAATAGTACAATGGGCTTGTTTTTATTTTTCTGCGTAGTTACATGGCTTATTATAAGAATATATAGAAGTGGACTCAAGTTGATTGATGCTCCCTTTTTTTTTTTTTTTTTTTTTTTTTTTTTTTTTATTTACTAAAGAATAAGCTAAGAATTTGACATTTATGTACATACGTCTACCATCAAAGAAAGAAGATGCACTCATGATTAAGTGTGTGTACTTTATTTACAAATCTTTAAAATGTGCAAACAGAGATCGCAAGAAAAAAAAAAAGTATCATATTGATGAACAAAATAAATACCCTCTCGAGGTTGTTAGTTAAAAGATAAAGATACGAGGCACCATATTATATTCCCACGTTTATTATGTATGCGTCAAATGGTAATTTGTTGTTACATAGTCTGTTCGCGTATCCATGTATGCTTATGCTTTGATCTAATTACAGTGTATGGTGTTTCTATATATGACAATAAATATTTAAAATTCAAAGGCTAAAAAAGCTAAAATAAACTATCCATTTCTATTTAAATCCATCTTTTGTTTATCAAGTCCTAACGCCCTGATTAGTAAGTTTGTTTAGTACCCATTGATAAAAGCAGGTGATTCAAAGAAAAAAAAAAAAAAAAAAAAAAGAAGGAAAATAAAAATTATTTATTAAAGTAATATATAAAGATTTTTTTTTTTTTAATAAGATACATTGTTAATATCCTTGGTGTATACTTCTTCAATCGAACTAGGCTTATGTTTTTTAGTCTCACCGACGACTTCATCATCATCATAATCACCTGCTAATTCTTCAAGTGATTTACCTTTCGTTTCGTTAATCAAAAAACTAGAGAATATACCGGTCATCATAAAGAAGGCAAATATTTGCAATAAATGGTTGATCCAAGCATTTGGACCTCCAATATCCTTTAAAAGGCCAAAACAGAGTTGAGCCAAGATCGAACCCATCTTACCAGAGGCTGCGGATATACCATGAGCTGTAGATCGGTATCGAGTCGGGAAGCATTCTCCAGGTACAACAAATGTTGTCGTATTAGGTCCCCAATTAAAGAAGATTTGGGTAATGGTAAACAAGACGATGAATAAGACAACAGATGTATCAATGATTTGTTGGTAAGCAAATCCAAGTACACAAAACATGATCGTAAGCACAACGAAGCCCATAATTTGAATCGTTTTACGACCCATTTTATCAATAGTAAATACGGAAATCCAGTAACCGGGTACAGAACCAAGTAAGTTAATAATCACATTACCTACACATACTTTAAATACAGCTCTGTGTATGCATGTACATAAAAAAAAATATATATATATATAAAGTTAGTGATACATGAGGCATTTTTTTTTTGTTCTGTCAATTCTTTGTCTTACGAATAAGCATCAGGACCACCAGCGAATCCAATTGTTTGAAGAATAATCGAGTTATTTAATCCAAGACCATACCAAGCGACATCAAGTGCAAACCAAGAATAAGCTGTACCAAACAAAACTTTACCATATTTCCATTGTCCAAAATGGCGCCGAAAATCAGCCCAAGAAGCCTTGATAGGAACGTGTTCTTCTACCACTTGTTTTGATTGTGCGTTTACAGCCATTGCATCGGCCTCTGTATAGCTTCCAGAAGCAGCGCCAGTAGAGATAAAGGCCTTGGCGTCACTGATGCCTTTACCGAATTCGTTTTCAATATCAATGGTATAACGAGGGGTCTCGGGTATAGTTAAACGATAGTAAAGAGCACACATGCCAGGGATAGCCCCGATACCAATCACGATACGCCATACGTAATCCAAGTTAGCCTGATCGTATTCGATTGCGCTCTTAAAGGCAGCGGTAGTACATAAACCCACAATGCCTGCTGTGACTTGACCGATACCTTGCATAGCAAATACAGCCGACATCATGGCACCCCGATGCTTGGTGGTTGCAAATTCAGCAGTGATGACAGATGATAAAGGGTAATCTCCACCAATCCCGATACCGGTCAGTACACGCCAAAAGGTAATCACGGCCCAAAAGGAAGCAGCAGGTGCATTACCGACCAAGGTTTGACCGACGGTACCCATAATAATAATCATAAGCTCTACACCGTACATACGCTTACGGCCCACATGATCCGCAAGGTAACCAAACAAGAGTTGGCCGACGACCGTACCTACTGAACAAGATACTTTGATCGCTGTATCCACATTATGAGGTGTCTTGTTGCCTTGGTCTTGCCAGTAAACGAAACCGATCATGGTAGAGACTAAATTGATAGCAAAAATATCATATGCGTCCGTAAAGAAACCAATACCGGAAACAATACAAGCACGAATATGGAACCAACCAAATTTAGCATTGTCAATCTAAGTAAGTAAATAAATAACTGTAAGATTTTTTTGGAGTGTGTGTGTGTGTGTGTGTGTGCGCTCTCTATTATGTATATACATACCTCATCCAGAGCTAAACGTCGACGCTCTTTTGCTGTCAAGATATTATTTGTATTTAAATTGTCGATAGGTTTTATTATTCCTTGTGACATTAAAATATTTTTTATAAAATAAATCCAAAAGTAGTTAAATATATATATAAAAGGGTTATTTTATCGTTTTTTTTTTAAAAAAAAGAAAAAAGTTTAAATATATATAAAAAAAAAAAGAAGGTAAAGAATTCAAGTTTTGGAGTTTTTATAACAACTTTAATTGATTTCCAATACAATTGTGCACGATGTCAAGAGATTTGTTGTTTAATGCATGGACTCAAAAGTTCATATTATTGGTCTGGTTCGATCACTTCAAAAGCCGTGTACCACAATATTCGAGAAAAATAATTGATTCTTTTAGGTGATGAAAGAGATAAATTATAGAAAATACCTCTTTTTTTTTTCTATCATATCACTAATAAAATAAATCATCCTTTTCTTTTCTATACACGTTGGATATTTCATTGGATTTCATTTCATCACAAAAGCCCTCTCTCATGTCGCCTTTACTCTCTTATTCTTTGAGCGAATACAAATTAACACACTCTCACTCACTTAAAAAGTATTATGTATCCAATGATATATGTATTTTACAAATCAAGCTTGTACCAAGTTAAATTACTAAGTATTCATGCAATTTAATTTCACCCACGCAAAAGCACTTTGGGGGAATGGTTTGATCATCATGGTCTACATACACCTCATCTGAAACCCACTCTTTTATTACCACATCTCCAAATTTAGTTGTACTAAAAATTTTAAAAGCGACATTTTGGGATGACGGTAACTTGAAGTATTGCACACATGTGAAATCATATTTTTTTTTTTTAAAAAAAAAAAATTATAATTTAGACTGTATTATTGACAATTGTCATCTCATATCATTGTTGTTACCCGAGAGAAAATATAAATGCATTGTGAGCTATACAATGTTAAAAGTTCTAGTTTATCGCGTCTAAAATTTTAAAACTCACTCAAGATGGTGGGTCTTCGGGAAAAGGAGGGAAGGAAACATATGATAATTATTTAAAACAATGCGTTTATTTATTTCAATGTATTACGATTTTTTTTTTTTTTAAAAGAAGGGGGGGATATGTACAATGTTAACAGATTTATTGACGAGAGAGAATGATTTCACCAAACTCGGGCTTAAGAGAAGCACCACCAACCTAAAAATAAAATAGAATAAGTAACTTAAATAACCCCAACCAAAACTTTAAAAAAAAAAAAAAAAAAAAAAAAAAACTTACCAAGAAACCATCAATATCGGGCTTAGCACCAAGGGTCTTACAGTTACCACCGTTAACGGAACCACCATAAAGGATACGAGTTTCCTCAGCAGCCTTAGCAGAAACGTTTTCAGCTAACCATTGACGAAGGAACTCATGAACATCTTGAGCTTGTTCAGGAGAAGCGACCTTACCGGTACCAATAGCCCAAACGGGTTCATAAGCAACCACGACCTTAGACCAATCCTTGATTTCAGCAGCAATGGCCTTTAATTGACGAGCTACAACATCGTTGGTGATATTGGCCTCACGTTCCTCAAGCTTTTCACCAATACAGGCGATGACAGAGAGACCAGCTTCAAGAGCAAAAGCGGTCTTCTTACCTACAAGTTCATCCGACTCATGGAAATATTCACGACGTTCAGAGTGACCGAGAATGACCCATTCAAGACCTAAATCCTTGAGCATTTGAGGTGAGATCTCACCAGTGTAAGCACCAGAGGCCTTGAGGTATGCGTTTTGGGCAGCTACCTTGATTTCCTTCTTTAATCCTTGATGAACACGATCAATATAAAGAGCAGGAGGTGCGACAACAACCTCTATTTTTTTTTTTTAAAAGTTAAAATTGATACACATGGATATATAATAAAAAAACTTACCAGTGTTGGCAGGGACTTCGAAACCATTGAGCATCTCAACCATCTTCTTGGACTCGGCAACAGAGCCGTTCATCTTCCAGTTACCACCAATGAAAAAGTTACGTACCATTTTTAATATTATATTTTACTTTAGAAAAAAGAATAAATAAAAAAGAAAGTAAAAAAATCGCGTTTCAACGTAATATGCAGAAAAAATAAATACAAGTCACGAAACACGGAGTTTGATTTCAGAACTGCCCTTTAAAAAAAAAAAAGAGTCGTTATTAGGTATACTAAGTAGTTTTCGATACTAATAACCCCCCCTGGCCCCTATATATTTGCCTGAAACTTTTTTTGTAGCACAAAGAAAACACTGAAAAAAAAAAAAGGATGAGGGTAACTTCTTTTTTTATAAAAAGAGAGAGAGAGAGAATAGATTCAAAGAAATCGGGAAACTAAATTTTTCTTTTGTAATTTTTTTGATAAGATCAGGGAAATATGACACACAGTTTTGTGTATAAAAAAAAAAAAAAAAAAAAATACCCATACTAAAAAAAAAAAAAAAAAAAAAATCGATAACCTTAAAGAGATATGCATGATCATTTCCTTATTTATGAAAAAGGAGATCGCCGTTGTTCGTTAAAGCAGACACGGTGGGTATGACCAATCAAATAGAATATTCACACCAGCGCATGATATCGGATCATGTTGTTGTTGTTGTTGTTTTTTTTTGATGTGAGACAAAGCAAAAGGAAAATAGGGCGTCTTATTTGTATATATTATTTCTGGTTTATTTGATTAATATCATTTATAAGCTAGATATTTATGTACACATGCTGAAAAAAGTAACCATAAATTTTTTTATTTTATTGACAAAGGATGAAAAAAAGAAGAGGTATAATATAGGTATTTATATACAAAATGTAATGGTTATAAAAAAAAAAAAAAAAGAAAAAAAAAAGAAGAAGAGGGTAAAAATCATTATCATAGAGGAGTGGGAAAAAAAATAGGGAGTAATTTTTTTTTTTTTTTTTTTTTTTTTGTTTTTGTTTTTTTTTTTTTTTTTTTTTTTTGTTTTTTTTTTATATTATCTTTACATATAATTAATAAAAGACTGTAGGTGTATGACGGAATCGGTCAAAGGCCTCAAGTGCTTCGAATTCATCTTTTGTTAAAAAGACTGAACTTGTTGTTGGATTGCATAATTCAGCTATTGACAATTTTCTTCTTTTTTGTGAGGGTGACATCATATGAACAGATTCTTCATCATCATCATCAGAAGAAGAAGTATAAGATGATGCAGTAGATGAATGTCTTGATCGTTTTGATGATGGTGGTGATGATGATGATGATGATGATAATGAAACAGGTGAGATAAGACCAGAGTCATTATTACTAGAGGATGGTGATGTTAATTGATCTGTTGTTGTTGTTGTTGTTGCTGCTGCTGCTGTTGTTGCTGTTGCTGTTGCTGTTGTTGTTGTATCAATTTGCAAGTTGTTGCTCTTTTTAGATGCTGATTCACACGATTGTTCCTTCTTTTTTCTTTGTGATGATGCTCTGGTGGAGCGAGTATTAGGACTACTAATGATATTGTAGCTGTTGTTACGATGAGTTTGTGTGTGTTGCATCATATTATCGAATCTGCTAAATGCTTTTGTACAGAGAGGTACAATGCAAACAAAGGGTTTCTATATGATTTAAAATGAGTTAATAAAAAAAAAAAATACAAATGATACATATACAACACTAGATAGAACATTACCTCTCCAGTATGTTTTCTATTTAAATAGACAAAGATTAGTATTTATATATTTTATTTTAATTCAAATCATATACCTTGAATGACGTGCAAGATGTTCACTACGAGTAAAAACCATATTACAATCTCCATAACCAGTACATTGGAATACTTTAGGTCTAGAACTTCGGATTCTCTTTTGTTGCATAATAATAAAAAGTATAAAAATAGAGTTCAAAGTTGAAATACAGACACAAAGAAGTTTATTTTTTGGAGTAAAATAAAATAAAGAAAAAAAAAAAAATTAAAAAATAGAATACGTAAAAGAGAGAGAGAAAGAGAATAAGTAACTTTATGTGTAGTATTTAAAGGAGTCAAAAAAAAAAAAAAAAAAAAAAATCAAGTAAAAATTACTTTCGGTATAAAAAACGTCATAATAACGCATATTTTTCTTAGTCCATATCATCCATGGAAAATTCGTCTTGATAGCGCCTATTTATTTATTTAAAAAATATTTAGTTTATGTGTATTCTTTTTTTTTTTTTTTTTTTTTTTTTTTTTACTACCTTGAAGAATGGCCAATTAAATTAATATCATCATCATTATCATCCATATCATCCATATCATCTTCTGCTGTAGGTGCATTCATACTTTTTAAGAATATTAATAAAAGTGCATATATATATATATTTTTTTTTTCTGTTATCTATATATTACCTCTCACTTTTGATAGAAAAGAAAATCATTCGTTTTAATTTACGATTAAAGAAAAAGTAATTCATTGACCAACTAAATAGGAAATATGATGTCAGATGATGAGTTTGTAAATTATTATAAAAAAACTTACAGATATCCTTCCTCTTCATTCATTGGATCATCATCCACATCAGGATTATAAGTGTAAATGTCACAATCATTCAATTGAACTATCTCATCCATGACATCCCATAATCTATTCATTTGATTTTTTAATTCACACACACACACACACACACACACACACACACACACACTCTCGCTCACTCACTCACTCACTCACTCCATTACCTGTATCGGTTCACAATCACATCATTACCCAAATTAAATAATGTTGTATTCACTGAATTCATTACCATTTCTATCGAAGGTAATTTTAAGAATTGGTCAGGTCGTACGTCTTCAAAGTCATGTTCAGGAAAAGCAGCGTTTAAAGTAGCAAGTAAATAAAAAAACGTCTTTCGTGGTGTAGCTTCACTTAATCTTCCAAAAGGTGAAACTATTTGCAGTTCATCGGGTGAGATGGAACCAGGTGCTAATAACTCTGCATTATATCTATTCTCTAAAGTCTTGTACAACTTCTTGTCAGTTCCTGCTGACTTGCCTTTTAAAAAAATGAATTATTATCTACTTTTTTTTTTTTTTTTTTTTTCCTTTTTCTTTGTTATTTTTAAACTTACAAGAATAAGCTTCTACACGACCTGTCAGTATACATTCAGACGTCTCCCATCTAAAGTCTGTGTTTATTAAATCAAGTGAATCTACCTCAAGAAATTTCATTTACTAATAAGAATAATAATAAAAAGGAATAAAAAAGAAGAAAAAAAAAAAAAAAAAGAATTGGAAATAGGGGGAGGAAAGGTTTCAACCAAGCTGCTCTCATAGTGTGCATTACTTTATTCTTTTGATTGGTCCAAACATTTGTGTCACCTGATTAAAATCATTTTAAGTCTCCGTATTGCAGGATTTTTTTTTTTTTTTGTAGGTCAAAGCATTTTTCTGACAGGAAATTTTTTATTCTTTTCACTTCTTTATTTTTTTTTTTTTTTAAATGAGATATGTTCCAAATGAAATTATTTTATATTTTTTATTAAATTTAAATAATACAAAAGATATAATTTCTTTTACTAGTACATGCTCTCAATTTCTTTTACTTCGAAAAGATGAATTATTCTGGCGTGATTTAATTCATAGAAAGTATCAAATAAAATATTGTGATCCCAGTCAGACATGGTGGGACCTATTGATTTCAAAGGATGCATCTAGTGCATGTCATCATCTAAATCAACAACATACTCGTAACCTGGTAACCAAAAGACCGTTACTATGGTATCAATTCATTAGTAACCATCATATCTGTCTTGATCCAAATTGTCAATCTTTCATGTACTGTCAGCAACAACATCCAATGGCTCTTAAACTATCTAGGCTTCATTTCATGGAAGTATGGTGTTATACATGTAATCGTTCGATCGGTTCTACAATTCGATGCGAGAAATATATATCTAGACAAATCATTCAATCTATATCTCAAGCATCATTCAATAGCATTCCATTTATTCAATCCAAAAGACAAATTGAACAAGAATTATTTTACTTTAGAGATCATACTGAATATCAATTTATGATTAAGAAAAGTTGGTTTATGACATGGATTGAGTTCTTGACTGGTATTAGATATAAATTTAATTTATGCAGGAGATCGCGTGTTTTTTTTTAACCATTTTTACTTTTTTATAATAATAGGGAAATCAAATACTATACCCACTTCTCTAGATAATACTAGTTTATTTGATAACAATTCCAAACTTCGTCATAATCTAATGATTGGTATAGATTATGAATTAGTCACTCAATTCATGGTAGATTATATTGAACGTATCTATGGCTTTAAAAACAATTCAATCGTTTTATCCATTCATCACTTTAGGAATCAACCTACTTATCGTAGTATATCTCAATCCTCTTTATTACATAGAAATTATTTATTATCTGAATGATCTTTCAATTGCTACATGACTAAGTACATATAAATCAGTATCTTTTAATGCATATCCCAATAATCCTAATGCCTCTTCGTCTATCTTCTTTTCATTTATGCTATTTTCATAGAATTTTATATCTTCATCGTACTCCTCTTCCTCTCCCTCTTCTTCTGCCTCTTCCTCTTCCATTTTATTTCGATGAATCTGCTTTGGTTCTACTGTTACTGAATTTATATTTTTTTCAATTGGTTTCAATTTGCCTATATCTAATTCTTGAACATCATATTCATCATACTCATCTCGTTCTTCAAAAGGTTCCACATCAATGTAAATATTAGGAACTATCTCTTCTTCTTCCTCCTCCTCCTCCTCCTCCTCTTCTTCATCATCATCATCAAACTGATCCTGTTCTTTCCTATTATATGTCCCTTCTTCTTCATCATCATCAAACTGATCCTGTTCTTTCCTATTATATGTCCCTTCTTCTTCTGAAATGGGTGTGGTTTCTGCAGTGCTGTTTAAAAGGTAATTATCTGCTTGACGGGCTAGATCCAATGTTTCAATCAATACATACACCTCTTTTTCGGAGTTTTCAGGGTCAGCATCGTTATGTGTAGTAGTTTGTGGTGATTTTATGTCATCTTCATCCATACCATATAGCTTATCATAAATACTATTTATTCCCACATTACCAAGATCAATAGGATTGTCGCAAATATCCATGTCTTCCTCATTAAACGTATGATAAACAACTCTACCAGGCCTCTGGTACGTTGAAGAGTCCATCTGCTGTATTTTTCCTTTTATTAAATCATCGTAATGATGCACTGATCTATTGTACCTGTTTGGACTATTTTTGGCAGGTTTAACATTTGATGATGATGATGATGATGATGATACAACCGCTTCTACTACTACAGTATTGTAAAATAGAATATAAATAAACAGAAAAAAAAAAAGTAATAAAAACATAGAAAACATTACCTTTTTCATTTATCGTCGTCGTATTTGATTTACCTGAAATTTTCCTTTGAACAGAAGGAGGAAGAGTAGCAAAATAATCATTTGTATCTGATAAGGTTCTGTCAGAAGGTCGAAGTAAAGAAGGATATTTACGAACGGGTATATCCCACGCTTTTAAAAACTTTTTGAGTTCTGCTTGTACTTCTGAACTATGTCGCATTCGTTTTAACCATGCTTTGCCATGTAAAGGATGTTGGTCAAGATTGGTCAAATGGTTGCAGAAGGTACTGTTTCTACCACGGTACCGAATATACATGGCCATGTCATGTTCATTGATTGGAAACGGTGTCCTGGTTTTTCTTGTTCGAAGTGAGTGTGCTTCGTAAACTCGACATTCGGCTGACAGGACCATTCTCCTTTTCTTTTTTTTTTTTTTTTGGTTAAAAGAATATTTAAAAAAAAAAAAATATATTTTTTTTTCATCATCCTATTTAGATTTCCGCATTGGATCTATTATTCATAAATGATTATTGAGTAAAGAAAAATTGTTTATAAAATATCCACTCAAAAAAAAAAAAAAAAAGGGCTAGACTGATGTAAATAATGATTGTTTAATAGGCTGTCTATCTTTTTCTTTCTTTGTTCATTTGGAATTGCATTTCGCTTTTGAAATCTAAATAATCGTGACGAAAGCATTTAGATTGGATCTTTAACAAGAGTGAGTTTTTTTTTTTTTTTTTTTTTTTTTTTTTTAGCTGGTTAAATGATAATCAATCAGGTATTTTCTGTAGTGTAGAAAAGATTTAGAATATACTTTATATTCTTTGATTTTGACGTTAAAACAATTGTCTCTTTTAACACGACTTATACGTCACGTGTATCATAATAGGTTATTATCTTATTGGTCAAGATTATGTTCTTGACTTTTATGGGGGGGTTTTTTTTTTTTAAAAAAAAAAGACATGTTTTGTTCCTGATTTTAGATCTACATATTAGACGTTAATCAAAAAAAAAAAAAAAAAAAAAAAAAAAGGTACATAAGATTTCGTCATTGCCTAAATTCAAGAAAAGAATGCCCCCTCTCTCTTATCGATTTCTGAAGCAAGATTTTATGATTTCAAAAAACGTTTGATCTTTCTTTTTACATTTTCTCTCTCTCTCTCTCTCACTCCTTTCTCATAACAAGTTTTTTTTTCTTCTTCTAATGTTACACAGTTATTTCTTGTGTAAAAAAATGATTGTGGAACTGAATTTATAAATATGCAAGAATTTGAAATCATATTTTTGAAATTCCAGCATAATTTACAGACTTTTTTTTTTTTTTTTTTCCAAAGCTGGGTTGTTCTGAATGTACGTGAGCAAATTTCTTAAGCTTTTCTAATTAAGTAGAAAGGCGTATTCTTATTATGATATAAGCCAAATATGGTGTGGATGCAATCTGTTTTTTTTTTACCCACACAATTAATAATACATATCAATCATGTCATTGACTTATTTCATCATAAAATTTAACTTGTATTGGTTTTAATTCCCATTAAATACATAGTATCCTTGAAAAAAAAAAAAAAACTCACGAAGGTGCAATAACAATAAATATATTTGAGATTGATTTTAACGATGATTCTATTGATTTGGAACCAAAATGACTGGTGTTAGTACAATGCGTCGTTTAACAATAGTTTTTTTTTTCTTCTTATTATTCTCGGGTAAAATTCTACTTTCGCATTGTTTCCCGAAGTAAACACAGCGTAAAAAAAAAAAAAAAAAAAAAAAAAAAAAAAACTTGTGTGTGCCCCATCCTTCACGACGTCAGTTCAATATATAAAAAAAAAAGGTGTGCTACTATATTTTCAGAAATTCAAGACTAAGTAAATTTAAACCTTTCATTTATCGTGTGAACCATCAAAATAATAATCTGAATGGTTACACTCTGATCACATTTTATATATTGCGCATGACAAGGCTATATATCTCGCGTACCACGCGATAATAGTGTTCTGAATGAAATGGTTGTATAGTTGACATCATGAGTAACTACTTTAAAGTCTAATGTGTAAAGTCAATTATCTTTATTGTAATGAAATATATATAAAAGAAATTAATAATGTTATTGAACTCATTGTTATATTCGGTCTTCTGGCTTAGATTCAAACTCTCTCCTTATGAAGTTAACTCGGAAAAAGAAGCAATCAAAGCTGAAGCTGTGTTCTTTTTTCTTCTCACCACTAATACAAAAACGGCTTTTATTAATCGGTCATTTACTTTTTTTTTTTTTTTTCCAATAAAAAAAAACTTCTTTAGTTGTTCCCCTTGAAATTTCTTTCTTTTTCTCTTTTCATTATTCTTTTGTTTTGTGACACATGTACTTTTTAATACACATGTTTTGAAACGTTCGTAGTGCGTTACTGAAAATGTCAATCTCTCTATTTAGCACTACTTTTTTTTATTTTTTTTTTATTTCTGTAAACAAAGCAAATGATTTCGCCAATTACACGTACATATGATGTCAGTTGTTGGTAACTGATAACGGAAGCAAAAATTAAATCTATAATTCTCTCCCTTTTTTATTTTAGCACACAGCTTTTAGTTTTATTTATCTATATTTTTATTTTTGTTTGATACAAATGGCGTGACTGTAACAGCAGATCAGAAACCTTTTTTTTTTTTTTTGACACTTTAGATACCCAGTTAAAGTTACCCAGAAAAAGAAAAGGTAACAGAAGATCAGGTAGATCATAAAGATCTAATAATAATTCTTAAAGCACTAACTGTAAATACTAAAAAAAAAAAAGAAAAAAAAAAAAAAACTGCACTAAAATATGGTTCCGTTCACCAGTTGTTTGAATTATTTCCCCTATTTTTTATAACTTCAAAGTCTAATGTAAATAAATCATGAAAATACGAATGACTTCCCACTTCAATAATACAACCGGATCGCTACTCCCGATAGTACAATTGTTATGGGAATAGAGAAAAGAGGTATATAAAAAAAAAAACAAAAAAAGGGGCATAATAAAAAAAAAAAAGAAAAGGTTGTACAACCTTTAAGTCTAATACAATAGTGTGAATATGTCAAACTGAATTTCATCCAACACAACATCAAAATATCCTAATATAATACATAGGTATACTACCACCAATACCCATATAACAATGCAAAAATCAAAAATAGTAGACAAGCGTGAAAGGGGTTGTTCAATTCCCTTCACATATGCAAGTCAGTCAAGATAAATGAGTTGTGAATATTCAAAGCAATGCAGCTCTAAACATACCCACCGTGTATTGTAAAAAGTCGCCAAGAGCACCCACACCAGCACCAACTTCAATAGTAAAACCAGGAAGGTACTCCCAAAAAAGTACTATCGTTATTGGATAATAAAATGTAAAAGTAAAAAAAAAAAAAAAAAAAAAAAAAAAAAGGAGAAGTATAAAAAGAAAAGTTAGTACGAAAACCTTATACACCTTTACATCAGCAACCAAAAAAAAAAAAAAAAAAAAAAAATACGTTTGTATTTCTGAAGCCGAGTTTGGTGAAGAAATGGACTTACCTGAGAAGGTTTCAAATTTACAAGCTGTTATTCATACTTTGAAGTCGATATTAATCTGTTTTTTTGAGCCTTGAAAAATGCTGTTCATCTTCAAATTAATGCAAGAGGAGCGGCTTAAAATAATTTTGTTTGGCTCCATCAAAAGAGAGAGAGAAAAAAAAAGAGGTAGAGAAGAATGCTTTCATTGTGCTGTTAATATTTGTCTTGCGCATATGGGATAAGGTTTACACGAGATATGTTGGCATAGGCCCATTTGATCTGAGGACAGGAATAAGAAGAAAGATGACTTTACTGCTTTGTGATTATGTATGTTATCTCTGGATTGGTATAAATAATATACATTGGAAATAATCACTATTATCCATATCCCCATCACCATATAAACAGCTTCTTCAACTGGAATATTTTCTGCATGTTTTGCTTTTGTTCGTTTTCTTTCATTGATATACATCTTCTTGAACCCAAATTGTACCTCTACAGTTTTTTTCTTGACGATAATCATTAATTACTACTTATAACAACAATAGGTATATACGATATGATAAACACATTTGTTTTGCCATCTTCCAAAATGATACGCTTTCAACTGGGTTGTGATACAATATTCGATGTGTAATTGTTGGTATTAAATGTTGTGTCTTTTCTCCATGATTTGACCCACAAATGCTTTCTATCCGCCCATTGTTTTTTTTAAAATACTCAAAGACAGAGAATTCATTATTGAATAACTAACAATTATATATTATCTCAATTTAATAATAAATAAATATTCATAAAATATGTCTAATTAATGTGATTTTTTTGTTTGTTTTATAATTACAACAACTTATCTGATTCCCTGGTTATGTATCCAACAGACGATTGATATCAAAATCAAGAAGATTGCTGCTGTCTCTCTCTCTTTGTGAATGACTTATTAAAACTGAAATCGTACACAAGTTGATGAGAATATTCTAACGTATATCATCTCCTTATTGATCATAAGAAGAAAACTATCAATTTTAATGGAAAGCGTTGTTCACAAGATTTTTCAATTTTAATAACTATGTACGTAAATAGTAGAGCGAAGAAAAAAAGATATATAGGCCTCTTACACACTAAATACCTATTCTTTTGTCTACTTGAAACAGTTCTCTCCTCTAAAATAACCCGAATTAAGATTTAGACAGCGTGTTGAACAAAGATAAAGTTTTATTTTTTTTAGGTAGCAACGTTTAGAAGAATTATCAATGTTTTAGTAGGTTGATGTTGTCGATTGGAAAAAAAAAAGTAAAATGGATCTTCTTTACAATAGAGAGCTATTTAAGTTTTCTCTTACAATATGTGCCTTCTTTCGTGCGCTGTATTATAAGGACATAATATTCATGGTGTGCCTTCGAGAATCAATAAAAATGCATACAATGTATACCTGATGCTTTTTAGTATTAGTCAATATACGCAACATATAATAATATACTATTGATGTACTAAGCACCCCCCTTTTTTTTTATTTCGCCAAAATGTATCGTCAAATGTTTTCCTAAACAAGTACAGGACAAGATCAACAGCATTATCTTGCGTAATATTTTTCATATTGAAAATCTGTCCTTGGTCTCTGATTTGAAGGAACACCACGCCCCTGTCAGTTGGCACACGTTCGAAAACATTATTTCAGGACATGTAAGCAGCAATAGAAAAAGTTCTCTCTGTTTACAACCAACAAAAAACGAATAGTAAGAAGAGAAAACTCGAAGATGTAAACTCCTCTGCTATTACTACTACTACTTCCTCCTTTGTTTTTCCTTCGGACTCTCTTTTCACTGCTGCTTCAAAGTATGCAACAGCACCTAGCTTTCATCAATTCAGAATACAAGGTCTCTGTATTTATTGTAAGGTTGCCAAGTATGATTATAATCATGGAATTAGTTACGAAGCAAAAGAAAAGTTTTTCAAAAATAGAATGATGTATATACAAAAACAAAGATGCTGTAAGTAATACAAAAAATTTAATTGAAAAAGATCATACCGTACCCGCTCTATTTATTAAGGCTGCAAAAAATTTCAGACTTCTTCTGTGGCCTTAAATATCGTGTCATAGCCTTCTTATTTCTGACTTGAGAAAATTAAATATGGCCAAATTTTTTAGAAAATTGTGGCCTTCTTAAAATCGGAAACGGTCTTAAATCGAACGGCCTTAAATAGAGCGGGTACTGTAGTACTATTGAAGAAAACAAAAAGGTTGATCATACAATTAACCTTAATTTATTATCTACTCATAGTAATTCTACAAGTACACCTATGACTTCAACTGCTACTTTTCCTTCTTGTTGGGATGAGAAATTGTGTGAAGAAAATGATTCTGATTTTTTAGAATCATCAGATACTGAATTTGATAAATTTTACAATAAACATATAACTGACCAATGTAAAAAAAGTTCCAATAATGTTTATTGTAATTTAGATAAAATTATCTATGCGGTAAAAAATAATATCGTAGGTGAACATGATAACCCATGCGCTTCTGATAAAAACAGTAGTCTTTCTCCTATTACTCCTATAACCTTAAATTTAGGAAGAAGTATATGGTATTATCGATACTGGTACAACCGTTAGTTTAATAAGTAAAAGATATGCTATTAAAAATAATATTAAATTTCATTCTGTACCTGCTGGAATTCTTTCTATGGCTAATGGATTTGAAATACCTCGATTACAAACAGTTGATCTTGTTTATGTCGAATATGATAATGTTGATCCTAACTATATATAACTTCATGCAATGAGATATCTTCCAAACTATTGTTATTATAGGATCTAGGTATTCGATAAAAAATGATGCAGAGAAGCTCGTAATTCAACCTGATGATGTTCAAATATTTTACTTTTCGAGCTGGAAGTTGAGGATTTTCAGAGACATGTATAGATATATATCTTGGCATTACAAAGAGTTTAGACCATAATAATTTTTTAATGGTGTCTAATGAATATAATTTGAAGCCTTTTCTAACAGTGTACAAATTAAAATAGGGTATGTAATAGTAAAGATTAACGAGAGTTCTGAGAAAATAAACTTCCAGTTTTTACTGGTGGGGCAAATTTGTTTTTTACAACTTAACATATAAATTTAAATACATAGAAAAATGTGCCTTCAAATTCTGCATCTTTTGTTTAACTTAATGTATAATAAAATAGTTGATATAGAGTAACTTTAATTTGGACCCATATCTCAAATATTTTTGCTTTCAGGCCTAAAAAAAGGGAGCGTCCATAGTGTTTCATGGTGTTTTATAGCGTTTTGATTGGTGTATATACAATGATCTAGTGTGATCCTATTGGTATTCGGATTTCAAAGGAGGGGGCTATACACGATATATGCATAACATTAAAATAAGCAACATCAGCCTTTTTTCAAGTTTTTTTTTTCTTTTCACTATTGATTTTTTAAAATGACACAGCTCTATATAACAGACGCAATTACAAACTATCTTATTAATGAAAAAGAACGCACCTTGTTCTTTTTGCTTCAAACCCTTTTTTTAATCCTCGTGGCCTACGATAACCACGTGGATTGTATAATCCGTAAAGCCCTTAGCTGTAGCAAGGTTTGTCAAAATAAAACTCTTAAACAAGAGTTGTCTGAAGGTAAAAATATATACACATGTACACATCTTTTATAAATCAAAAACTAAATTACCATATATATTTTTAGAAGAAGAGCCTGAAGTAGTGGCTGTCAAAAAGCATCTCGCTGAAAAGCGGGATGCTTTTGTAAAATTATGCAAGGAAGCTCCCGGTGGCTTTGACGAAAACCCTTTTCTCCAGGTTTTGTTAAAAATTATTAAAGATTCGGAGGAGGAGGCTTTGGCCTCTGTTGATCCCAACTTTGTTGAATAAATTGAAGATGTGGAGGAGGAAGTCTTGGTGGCAGATTCTGATGATTCCCATTTTGTCCGACAAACTGAAGATGCGGTGGAGGAGGCCTCGGCCTCTGTGGATGATACCCATTTTGTTGAGGATGTGGAGACGGCGGTCTCGGCGAAAGAAGTCGAGACCCTCGAATCCCATCCAGCTAAAAAAAACAAAAAACAAAAAACCAAAAAACCAAAAAACCAAAAAACCAAAAAACCAAAAAACCAAAAAACCAAAAAACCAAAAAACCAAAAAACCAAAAAACCAAAAAAAAAGCAAAAAAAGCAAAAAAAGCAAAAAAAGCAAAAAAAGCAAAAAAAGCAAAAAAAGCAAAAAAAGCAAAAAAAGCAAAAAAAGCAAAAAAAAAAAAAAAAATTGTTTCTTTAATAAAATACTAATTACTCTGTCTTGTCTTTTTTCTACTTTGATAATGCGTTCACTAACGGTAACAGACTTTAAATATTTACAATTGAGGCAATAATAAGTTTATAATGATACCTATACACTATGAAAAAGATTTTTAACTATACAAACGTATCAACATATACACTTTTTCCGGGTATAATTTCTTACATACCACATCTTCTCTTTAAAAAAGCACCTGCTCTTTTATTTTATTACTTTATGACTTTAATATTTTACAAGTAAATAGCATGGAAGGAGGATTAATATCAGGAAATGCGTTGTTAATTAGCTGAATTTCTATCGGGTTTCTACTATACGTGGATGTTGGATCCAAATATATATCATTTTTATTATGTCTTCTTTTTCGCTTAGAACATCATAAAAGGAGAGTATAGATCATTATGAATTAGATATTGACTGGGTTCTTCATTAATTAATGATAGAAGAAGCGGCACGTTTAGATCGTAACTATTTATTCAAGGATATCATTGATTCGACGACAAAGTAGGTTTTATACATATACAGTAACTATTATATGGTTAAAGGCTCTCGACTCACTGCCTCAAATATTACAAGCACTGGATCAATATATATTTACTCGCTTGTATTTATGAAAGAGATATTCAATTGAAAATAACTCAATTTGTAACATTCTCAAGAGCAAATTGTTTCTTGGGAAACAGAAAATTTCAAATTTATTCTTTTCTCTGCTCTTACCGTTTACGTATAGTAAGTTCACGTAGCACTAATTTTTTTTTGGAAGAAACAACGTGTAACTCGCAGAAAAAAAAGTTATTATTATAAATAAAACGGGTGTTTTATTGTTTCTTTTTATCGATTAGGTGACATATCCTACTATTTACTATTTCCTTCAAACTAGTTACAAGAAACAACTTGTTTGATAGCAACACTTTCTCCTACCTTTTTTTTTTTAAATTTTTTTTTTTACTTACTAATGATTAAAACTCAAATGCTTACCTAACCCGGGAGGAGGAGGGATAGGGTTCACACGCCCTGGGTAAAGGGAAAAGGAAGATAAAAAGGGTCTTCTATTTTATATTTCCTTTTCCTTTTTCCCCCCCCTAAAAACACGAAAAAAAATATGAATTCTTCTTTACGTTGGGGTATTATTGGTACAGGCAATATTGCCCATACATTCGCTAAAGCACTTCAAGTTGCCAAGAAAGGAGAATTAGTAGCAGTCGGTAGTCGCTCACTCGAAACCGCCCAAAAATTCGGCCAAGAATTCAATATCCCTTCTGCCCATTGTTTTGGATCCTATACCGATTTATTAAGTTTTGATAAAATCGACGTAGTTTATATTTGTACACCTCATCCTTACCATTACGACTTGGCATTAACCACTGTCAAATACCGTAAACACATGCTGATCGAGAAACCCATGGCCATGACTCAACTTCAAGTCTCCACCATTTTAAACGCTGCAAAGGAAGCTAATTTATTTGTCATGGAAGCCTATATGTATCGTTGTCACCCTCAAACATTAAAAGTAGTAGATATGATCCAATCAGGCACTATTGGAAAAGTCAAGTTTATTCGCGCTAATTTCTCGTTTGATGGTAGATCCTTGGGTCCTACCTCCAGATTATGGAGAAATGAGTTGGGTGGTGGTGCAATTTTAGATATTGGTGGTTATCCATTATCTTTTGCTAGATTGGTTGCTGGTGTACAATCGGGTAAAGGTTTTGCGGATCCTGTTGAAATCAAGGCAACGGGTTATATT
Organism: Pilaira anomala; assembly: GCA_025716855.1. Classification (NCBI taxonomy): domain Eukaryota; kingdom Fungi; phylum Mucoromycota; class Mucoromycetes; order Mucorales; family Mucoraceae; genus Pilaira; species Pilaira anomala. Next base: position 621,690 of record JAIXMQ010000005.1, read on the forward strand.
CAACCTGATACAAAAGTAGATGAATGGTCAAATGCTTGTGTCGCGTTTGAAAATGGTGTTACTGCCTCTTTGTTTACTGGTATCTTTTCGGATAGTGACTGTACTGTGGAGATCTTGGGTAGTGAAGGTTCAATCAAGGTGAATAACCTTTGGAGACCGGATTTAACTCAGTTGGGCGCAGTTGAAATTGAATATACGAAATATGGTAGTGATATGGAAGTTATTCCTATTGCATTGGAAGAAACCAATCTTTTTGCTTATGAGGCAGATGCAGTTGCTGATGCTATTTTACAAGGAAATAATGAATGTAAATACATGACTTGGGAAGATACTTTGGGACAAGCTAAAGCTATGGATGCTTGGAGAAAAGATATTGGTTTAACTTACAAGGAAGATACTACTAATTAAATAAAAATTTATCTCCATATATAAATATATAGCTCATTTTCAAAAATAAATAAATCACCCTTTTTTTTGTTATAAACGTGTAGATACCAGCTAATTATACTGGTTCTGTGTCTAGTGTTTATCATTCATCATCAAGAGGAAAACAAGATGATCGATATATATGTCATCTCTTTAGATCAAATGATATGAAAGAGAAAATGTGATATAGCATAAGGCTATTATATCTTTCGATTTATAATTAACAACTAATGACTGTCTCCCCTTCTTTTGTTTTTGTTTTTGTTTTGCATGAGTTTAATTTTATTTTTGAGGGTTATCCTAATATATTGTAATATACATCTAATTTTATGCAACTCTCTTCCCAAATTCCTCACTAAAAAAAAAAAAAAAAAAAATCAGTAAAAAGATCAAATAATATTTTTAATAAAAAAAACTTGTAACTTACTTGTATTCACGCCAAATCTAAAAAACAAAAAAAGAATAATAAAATCAATGGATGAATACAAAATAAAATAAAATACAAAACTTACAACAGGTGCAGATGTACAAGGAATTAAACCGACTTCAGTCACGACTAAAGTAATATACTTGGAAGGTGTCACATCATATAAGATATTGAGTAATCTTAAATCAGGTTGATCTCTCCAGTTAGCTAAAACATTTGTATCTGATTTACTGCTATCGTTCGTATGTGTATGTACTAAATCATCTGGGTTCCCTAATTCATTCAGAACAAAAGAATCGACTTGAGTTCTATTCACAAACTTGTAGGTCTCACAACAAATCATGACTGGAATTTGTTTATCACTAGCTGCCATAGCAACCATTGAACTACCGATACGAGAATAAACAGCACCATTGTTTAAAAGTGCGTGAGCACCCATAATGACTTTTGTAACTGATTTAAGTGCAACATAAATACTGGATAATAAATAGTAAGAGCAATCGATACCAGCTGCAACTAATCTACGTAAAAGATGTTTACCCTCAAATAAAGGTCGGCTATCTACTACAATCACCTTGAAATCAATTCCCTTTTTCTTGGTTTCTAATAAAAGGCTTTCGACAACAGAAGATTTGGCATATGTCAAGATAACATCGCCATCTTGAATCTTTTGTAAGCCGTTTTGAACAATCAATTGATCGGCCATCGTAATTCTTTCACGAATAAAGTGTCCAATACGTTCAATAAGTCGTGTACGAGATTCGTCGTCGGATAATGGAGGATCTTCTTCTACAATATCTGCCATTTCCTTTTTTAACCAACGAATACATTCTCTCATACTTAATGACATGGGACGAATGCTTAATAGGTATGCGATATGAGGATCCAAGTGCTTTTGAATGTGTCTGGAAAAGGTGGCATCGGAAGGAGGTTTATGATCTGAGATAACCTGGATAATATAAAAAGTAAGTAAAATAATAATAAAACTCTCTTATTTTCGTTACCTTGGAAAAGATTTCCAACATGGCAACACAACGAGCATTGGAACCCACGATTTTATGTTCAGAGAAATATAACCCGAGTTGAAGTACAGCCGGATGAAGGTCCTTTGTCATGGCTTCAGAAGTCTTTGGAACATCTAAATGAAGAAGCCAAGGAACTTGATTTTGTTGATTCTTTGCCAAGAGTTTTTTCTTTTGTTGTTTTGCTTCACTATCGACAACCGTAGTAGGAGCATGACCGGCTGTAGATGCTTGAGGGTTCTTTTTGGCTTCAAGTTCAGCCGCTTGTTTTGCTCCCTTTGGTAAACCAGCTGCAACACGGTTTTGCTTTTCTTGTCTTTGCTTTTCTTGCATAGCACGACGTTCAGCTTTTGTCATATCCTTTTGTGCTTTCTTGGGAGGTTCGTTAGGGTTGTGAGGTCGAGTGTTTTCTTTGACCTTTTTAGGTTCTTTTGGTGTAGAAGGTTTAGTGTTGTTGTTGTTGTTGTTCTCTTCAGGAGAAATACTCTTTCGACGAGATACAAGAGGTGAACCCTTCTTGGTTTCTTCTCCAGTTGATAACCATCGATTCTCGTAAGAAGAACTCATGGGTTGACCCATTGTATTTGGAGAACCTGAAACACCCTTGGGTGAGTTTGGGTTAGGAATACCCAGAGGCTATTAAAAAAAAAAAAGAAGGTTTTTAATATTGTTTCTTATGTATTGTTTCTTTCTTTCTTTGAAGCTTTACACTAGACTTGACGTTCTCCATGCTTTCTAATTTTTATGATTGAAAAAAGTAAAAGTGAGAGCAAAAAAAAAAAAAAAAATTAAAAGCGTGACTATGAGGTTGGGTTAAAGGGAATTGAAGAAGAGTGTAACTGAGTTTTAACAGAATGAAGCCACTTCTTTTTTTTTTTTTGATTAGTGGGGGATGCCTGCTTATATCTCATTTTTAAGCTTCCTTTCTTTTTTTTAAATACATATAATAATTCAACAATGAGCTTACGTTTACTTGCAACTCAATCAGTTCAAACTCGTCATATTCTCAAGACTCAAACTTCACGATTTGGAACACTTTCATTATCTCAAGTGTTTTTGAATAATAACAATACTTTATCCAGTGAAACTGTTACTCGTAACCACTTTGAAATACCCAGTTGGTTAGAACCTATTCTTTGGGCAGCACCTAAAAAGAAGACTTCTCACTCAAAGAAACGTATGAGAGCTTCCAACAAAGGATTACCAATTAAGGAAAACGTCACTTCTTGTCCTGCTTGTGGAAGTAATAAGCTTTTACATCATTTATGTGGAAATTGTTATAGTGATATCAAAAAGAAGTCAAAATCTGAAATTGTTATTGACGCTTAGACACCCTCTTTTTTTGTGTGTGTAAATATATATAAATAATAAACATCAAAGTAGATTTTTTTTTAAAAAAAATAGAAAAGAACGCGTGTGATGATCAATTGTATTTATGTATGTGTCTGTTTGTGTGTGTGTGTGTTTGTACTAGGGCAAATTACTGATTTTATACGAAAATGATTTATATAAATGATACCATGATGATGCTTCTTGTATTAAACTGAATTATGCACCTCATGTTGAATCGATTGGCTTATACATCTTTTTACTTTGGGAATCATACGCAGCCCCCCTTAAACCCCCACACGTGCTTCTACCCTATTATAGGGGGAAGAACAAGAAAAACGATATTTAAACAAAAATAATAATTATTTTATATTATATATATATATATACAAAAGAACGCACATAATTAGAATATGTACACATATGTTTGCATTATGTTTTGGATTAAAAAAAGTATTATTATTTTTATTTTAGATAGTAGATTCATATTGTTATTGGTCTGATTACCAATTGGCTTAGTGAAAGTTGTCCTTGTAATATTTTATATATCATTCATTATATCTCTCTTGTTTTGGGGGAAACATGACTTGAGCACATATATATATATATGTACAGCTTTCCCCTTTGATATAAAAATACCTTCCTTTTTCTCTTTTTTCTTTTCTTTTAATTTTTCCATTTCTTCAATTATATATAAAGTATTATGTCTGATACTACTTCTACTAGTACTTTGGCTGTACCTATCTTTGAAGCTTATACTGTAAATAAAATGCATTATTTCAATTCAATGTATACATCTATACAGATAAAATAACCCTATATAAAATTAGACATCAACTTATTTGCCACCAACACCTATTTCTTCTTCTTCTTCCATTATAAATACAAAAAAAGGTAATATAATAATGATAAATTTTAATGTATACATGTATATTTCTTAATTGTATATATATATTATAGTAGTCCGAGAATTGTCTACACAAAATTATGGCTCTCTTAGTAGTACTCCTTATTTAGGTAATAAGATAAAATCAAACTATTTAAAATTGATATATAACATTGTTTTATACAGAATCAAGGCCCGTCACACCTTCACAAACTACTATTAGTCCTGATGATGATGATGAAAGTTTATATCTGTTATGGACAAAACAATTATTAAAAGAAAGAGGGATTGGATCAGATGAAGAAGAAAAAGAGGATGATGACGACAGCAGTGTATCTGATATGTCTTCTACTGAAGAAGAAGAGGAAGAAGATGATGATGATGATCATGCAGCTCAAGTAGTGAAACAATTGGTTTCTTTACCTTCATATGCATATAGTCACAGAGATTCAATCGATTCTCGCGCTTCTTTTATGACAACTGCTACAGAAAGGATATCAGAACTACAACAACAGAATCCTATTTCCTTATTCTTTCATCAATGTTTCTCTTCATGTCTTTAATAATAAATATAATTCTAAACCAAGTCTCTCCGCTTTCATCGGAACTGGACACAAATGGTTGTTGTTGTCAAAATTTTAATTTTTCGGCTTACTTGTCAATTTTAGCCTTTTTTTTTCGGAGTCTTTCTCACACAAAAACAAAGTATTTAAACTCTATGATCAAACCCCTTCCTCCTTTCTTTTTTATTTTTTATTTTTTAAAAAGAAAAAGAAAATTATGGGAGCTAACCAATCTAGTACAGTAAAGCAAGAACCTATGTTTGATGAAAAGCACGCAGAAATGGTAGCAGTTTGTGAAAGTACAGAAAAGACAAGTATCACAGTTGAATTCAGTCAAGAGAAATACTTGGCCCAATCCATGGCTGAATTAGACTTGACAGAGAAGCAATGTAAAGACCATTATTCTGCTTTAACTCCTCGTGCCTTGGATAAATTCTCGGATCATTTCTGGCATGATCGTAAGAACGCCTTAGCTATGAACGCTATCATGGCCAATGATCCTACTCAAGTCATGGTGAACCCTCAAGTGGCTGTCAAGAACCAACATGTTTTTAATGTTAAACTCGAAGTAGAAGGTGCCGCTACAAACCAAAAACAAAGTGGTCGCTGTTGGATTTTTGCTGGTACCAATGTGCTCCGCTTAGCTGTGATTCGTAAATATAAGCTGAACGAAGATTTTGAGTTGAGTCAAAATTTCCTTTTCTTCTATGGTAAGTGCTACAAGTTTTTATTAATATTACGAATCATTTTAACAAAAAAAGTCTTATTTTAGATAAACTTGAAAAGGCAAATTGGTTCCTTGAGAACATGATTGATTTGGCTGATGTAGATGTCAATGATCGTGTCGTACAATATCTTTTAACTTCCCCTGTAGGTGATGGTGGTCAATGGCAAATGTTTATCAACTTGATTGAAAAGTATGGTGTAGTTCCTAAAAGTGCTTACCCTGAAACCATTGCTTCCTCTTCTACTGCTCGTTTAAATTGGTTAGTCACTGTCAAGTTGAGAGAGTTTGCTGCTCAAATTCGTAAGGCTCTCTATGATGGTCTTTCAATCAATACCATTCGTGTCATCAAGGAAGAAATGATGCAAGATATCTATCGTATCATGGTCATTTATTTGGGTGAGCCTCCTGTCAAGTTTGATTGGGAAGCTGTTGATAAGAATGGTAAATGTATTTCTCTTTTAAATATGACTCCTGCCAAGTTTATGAAAGATATTGTAGATTATCCTGTAAGTAATATTTTTATTTTTTTATTCTATATTTATTCATCCAATTTTTATTTTTTTAATATTAGATCTGTCAAACAATGTCGCTTATTAATGATCCTCGTAACCCTTATTCTCGCGTATACACTGTTGCACGTCTTGGTAACGTTGTGGGCGGAGATGCGATCAAATATGTCAATACAACCGCAGCTACCATGAAGAAACTTGCCATTGATGTACTCAAGTCCGGAAATCCAGTCTGGTTTGGATGTGATGTCGGTAAGTTTATTATTGGTTCAAAACAACAGTTAAAAAAAAATATACTCATATATGTACTGTATATATATAGGCCAATTCAGTAACCGAAACACAGGTGTGATGGATACAAATGTATTTGATTACAAACTTACTTTCAATATTGATTTCAATATGTCTAAAGCACAACGTTTATTATATGGAGAAAGTGCAATGACACATGCAATGATGTTCACAGGTGTTCATCTTGATAAAAATAATAACCCAGTTCGCTGGAGAGTAGAGAACAGTTGGTCAGAAACTTCGGGCGAGAAGGGCTTTTGGATCATGAGCGATGAATGGTTCTCTGAGTTTGTGTACCAAGTTGTGCTTGAAAAGGCAGTTGTTCCCAAGAAGTTGGTTGAGTTATTAGATGAAAAGGCAATTATTTTACCGGCCTATGATCCCATGGGCGCTTTAGCATGTCCTCAATAAACTAGAAAATCATAAATAAATAAATCATTATAGACATTTTTTTTTTTTAAAAAAAATATTGGCGTTCTAGATTGTTTTGGGTTACACGGTTGTTGTCTCCTTTCATTTCTTCGTCTCTTTAACAAAAACTTGGTATGACACATATGTATGTACAACACTGGGCTTTGAATCAGTATTTAGACATGAATGTAACATTATTGGATAGTTAACAATTGCATTTGTACGTCCAGCCGCTGTTGCAGGTGGAATTGTCATGGGTCGAGCCGGTGTAGTAGTTGAACGTTGTGTAGGAGATGTCATAAGTGATCCTTTACGTTGACTTAATAATGAAGTAGGTAGTGTTGTAACTATAACCGGTGGAGGACGAGCCATAATAGTTTTGAATGCTGCTGCTGCTGCTGCTGTTGCTTCTGTAGTAGAAGGTGCCTCTGTTTTAACTGTAGTGAATCTAGCTCGAATAGGGTTTTGAGGTGGTTTATCTTCTTGCAAGATTTGAACAAAAAAATAAGAAAAGAAGTTAAGCAGTCAAATCCAACCCCGTGATAAAGTAAGAGCAAATTTGGTATAACTTGAGCTAGACAATAGGGTACATCCATTACAACTTGAGCAATATAATAAGTAGATAAACGATACAGAGCAAAAAATATATAACACCAGCATGAGATAAGACACAAGTAAGAGATAAGACACCAGCATCGTTCATAGGAGGTTTTTTTTTTAAAAAAAGTAGAAAGTTGTACCGTATGGAGAAATAAGAGTCGACTAGCCCCACTAAAAGAACCAAGATAAATACAATGTATATCTAATAGATTCATTATCTACTAGGTACGCAGTAAAAATATTCAACTTTAGATGACTCCATAGATTCATTATCATCGTAATAAACACTATCTTCTTCAGAGCAAGAGTTATAAGCAGTAGAGCTATCGCCGTAAAAATTATAATTATAACCGAATGGAACCACAGCTTCATTATCATAGAAACAATGATATATTTCTTCTTCGGAATAAGAGTCATAACCAACAGAGCTACTATTGCCATAATCATTACCAAATATGTAATGAGAACTCTTACAAGTTATCATCTTGCTCAATATAGACACTTGGATTATTTCGATTAGCCCCAAATTGCTGCTGATACTTTTTTTTTTTGGACGCATTACAGTCATGTGTTCTATATTATTAGAACTTAATGGATAAGACTATTCACTAAGCATCAAAACTCGATTGAGGTTATCGATATTTTTTTTTTAACTTTTTATCACAATTGCCAAGACTTCTAATTCAGCCACAGACCTTTCATAAATACTTATTACGTGGCTATATGCATTTGAACTATACCAACTATTGTCATTTCAATTACACTTGGAAATAATACATTAGAACCCCAAACATAGTTTAACTTTTTTGTAATTGTTGTACTTATTTCAGGTGTTTTCACTTTGAAGTTTAAAAAATTATCAAGCGGGAATTCAACAAATCCCCAAGCTGTGGTGTATCGTAATCTACTAATAAATGATCAAATACTGTTGATGCTAATAAAACTGGTGTAATAAACGCTTCTAATTCATTATCGAATAAAGGTGATAATCCTTGATAAAGTTCGTCAGACCAAGAAGTGATTTTTTTTTATTAAACTAAAAGTTACACATGCGCAGAGAGGTGGGACTTGATTAAAATTAAAATAGAATGGGGAAAGGGAAAAAAGGAAAAATGAAAAAAAAAAATTATAAGTTGATCAAAAGGACTTTTAGTCGATTTTAGAGGGATTAGTGAGTAAGATTGTTACTTGATGATTGATGGTTTTGATGATGTGGTCAGGTCGGAAAGTTACTTCTTTGATTATTAGTTGCCAATAGTAAAACCAGATATAACAGTGTGTGGTGGATATGAGAACCAAAAGAGGAATGACTTGATCGGATTTTGAAGGAAAAGGAGCTTGTAATTGGAACAGTGCGCTTAGAATATGATCAGTAGTAAAAGAAAAGGTGGGATAGCGATGGCTTAGAGCCATCATCCAAATATCTTGTTTAATTGAGCATGTAACCAGAAAATAGTCAAGAGATTCTTCTTCAGCATGACATAGGCGGCATTGATGGCTATCGACTGTATCAATTTGGTGTAAATAAGATGCGGTTGGGAGTTTTTGATTTAGAACCCGATACCATTGTGGTCGAGCTTGAAGTTGATAGAGCAGTGAGGAATAATTGTGGACAAGTCTACTCTCATCACTGGTATTAGTTAAAATGTAAGGAAGCAGGTAAGGTTGTAATTTTACTGTACGGTGTATAAGTATATCCTTATTGAGACGGCGGCAAAGTAACGGCAGCTCCACAAATTCAGAGTCAACTTGTATTCGTAAACGGCGAAGACGGGTATCATACTTGAAGAATTTAGAAGCAGGAAAAGTGCGATGTCTATGGAGCCAGTGACCAGAAGGGCACGACCGGAAGAGATAGTGAAGCGGCAACTGAAGCAATGTGGGAAGTGAACACTGAGAGAAGTCATACTTGAAATCGAAATGGTCAATAGCTTGGTAGCAAGCCTTGATAATCGATGTTGGATGGTTGATTTCATGCTTGCGCCATTCAGGTACAAAAAAGGACATTTCTGGCGGCAGCGGTGCTGGAGTAATGAGTGACAAGTGGTATTTGAAGAAAGATCGAACCAGTAGTGACGTATTGGTGGATTGAAATACATGATAAAGATGACGCATTTGAAGGACTAAATGTTGTTTTGCTGGCTGTAACAGGCCAAGGCCACCTTGAGCCAAGGGAAGACTAAGTTGATTGAAGGATACCAAAGGCCGTTTGTGTTGCCATACATATCCATAAACTGTAGATTTTAATTTGTTCAAAAATTGTTGTGTAGGTTGTAATAATCTTAGACAGTACCAAACTTTAGTCATAATTAATGTATTGATGACGGTGGCTCGGCGTCGTAACGAGAGATTTCTAGAAGAATACAATTTTACCTGTTCTTGAACCAAAGCAAGTAGCTTATCCTTGAATCATGTCTCGCTGTTTGATCGTATGTACCATATAAAAGCCAAGGGGTCTAAAAGGATCAATAGAAAATTTTGTATAATATGTAGAAATATCATTCGCAAGGAGAAATGTTGACCAATTGTCATCTTTGTTACCACTTAACGAGAATACTTCTGTTTTGGACTGATTAAATTTGGTATTGGATACATTGGCGTACCGTTGAAGGTGATTCTGAAGTTTCCTAAAATCACCTTATGTATGTAGGATAAATGCTTTTTTTTTACACAAAACCACTACGCTTAAATGACGCAGAAGACTTAATGTTGATGAGTTAACTGGTGCCCTTGAATCAGTTGCCAGTCTACCAATGGGGAAGTTAAAATAAATACGCGATATAAGAGGATACATACAATATTCTCAAAAAGAAAACGAAACCTATTACTGAAACTTTCTATAGAGGATACAAAAATTGAAAGATACAGGCCTACCCTTTTTGTTACATCACTCTCAACCATTACGCTAATTCTATTTTGACATTACGCAATTACCACCTAGCTTGACCATAATAGCAGCCAAAAGTCAAAATATGAAAAAATGTGATATTTGAAATAGTGCTTACAACGTATATTTAAATAGGAACGTTATATCGCTTATTATAGATGAACAAAAAATACAATGTCTTTTATTAAATAATATACCTATGTGAAGTGATCTCAAAAACTATAATACGAAGCCAGCAGCTCTTTTATTTTAGCTAAAAAGAAACAGAGCAATATAATTTGGATAATATTTACCAGATCAACACCTCGACATGAAACAGTAATTTTACACTACGAATGAAAAAAAAAGGAATTAAATATTGAATTCCTGTAACACTAAGGCACGATCATCCCAAAATAAATAGGCCACAATGATATATATGATATATATATATATAAATATTCATGCTTAAAAAAATCGCTGTATATCATTTTACTTTTTTCACAACATACTTGATTATCAGTATTCAACTGGTATGGGACTAATACTGTGGAACAAATAGAGTGTTGCTATATACTACTACTTTCATCAAAGAAGGAATATAATATATACGGTCCAATCTGTGGAATATTATGTTAACGGGGAGTAGTTCAATTAATACCATGATTGGAAAAATATATTGAGTTATAGTCTTTTTGGATCTAACGCTTTACTGCTCCACATTTAAGTTCAAATGTAAGTATAATTTTATTTTCATTTTTTATTTTTTATTTTTTATTTTTTATTTTTTATTTTTTATTTTTTATTTTTTATTTTTTATTTTTTATTTTTATAATATAATCTATTTATTCCCCTACAATTTTCAAATATCTTGTTTTTCATTCTTTTTACATAAAGAAAGAAAACTTTAAGAAACGCTACTAAAAGAAATATTTGTGTGACTAATCGTTGCCTCAAGTCAACAATAGCACACCCATATATGTTTGAAGATTTTCATACATACCTATGTATGAAATTGCTCCAATGCACGATATGAGATCGTTGTATTGTTGCATCTATATAAGTATCGTCGATCGTTGAAAATGCTATCTCTAGTTGCAAAACTGCTTATTGAGGTGGGTTTGAACGATTTTTTTTTTAGTTACACATATTCACTTCTATTTTCTTGCTTTTTTCTTGCTGTTTTCTTGCTTTTTTCTTGAATAATGATCAAATCGAATCATCCTCTATTTCGCCATTGTGTCTATAATAATTCAATCAATTTATCTTTATTGTCGTCATTGTCTCTTCCTCTTATTCTTTTTTCGAGTGATGATCAAAGCAATTTATCACTTCATTTTCATTGTTATCTCTTTTTCTTGTTCTTTTCTTGAATAATAATCAAATCAGTTTATCTTTATCGTCGCCGTTGTCTTTTTCTCTTATTCTTTTTTTGAGTATTGATCAAATCAATTTATCATTTCGTTTTCATTATTGTCTCTTTTCCTTGTTCTTTTCTTGAATAATAATCAAATTAATTTATCTTTATTGTCGTCATTGAAAAAAAAAGGTCAACTATAAAAATAGAGTCATCTTGCTCCACATACTTCTCGTTTTCTTTAACTTCTAAACATTTGCAACTCTACAATGCCTATCACTCAACTCACAAATGAAGTATTAATCATGATCGCCCGTTTAGTGAATAGAAGGGCTCAATTCAACTTGGCACGTACAAATCGGGAGCTGTACGTCCGAATGCAAAATCTATCAATCAACACAACTTTAAATATTACAAGTGATACAAGAGTTGGTAGTTTTTCTTCTATCACCACTAGAACAGTCATCTTACATCTAAGATTCACTGCTATCAACTATGAAAGTATCCGAAGAAACTTTCACAGCTTCTCTAATATTCAAACAATTGAAATAAGATGCCGTCAAATTATTCCACTTCGTACTGCCAGGCGATTATTGCACACTATCCCTCGTTACTCCGTGCAGCCACTCCAATTGATTGTAGCGTCTGATTCCATCGTCTCTTTTTTAGAAGCTGTCAACATACAAAGAAGGGAGGATGAAATCGTGGTTGTTGAAAGACATTAAAAGCTCAAAAAATAAATAAATACTTTTTTTTTTCTCTTATACACTCTAACTCTTAATAAGCCAGTTACGTTCGATAGAAAAGCTTAATGTCCTAACTTGTACTAAAAATTTACTTTCGCACTGACCGCATTGAGATGGGTTTTTAAATTAAACAGATTTTTCATATCCACTTCTATTTTCTTGAATAATGATCAAATCAATTTGTCACTTCGTTTTCATCACTTCGTTTTCATCAATTGCTTCTGTTTCTTGTCTTTTTCTTGAATAATGATCAAATTAGATTTATATTTATTGTCTTTTTTTTTTTCTTCATAGGTTGAACCTAAAAAAAAAAAAAAAAAAAAAAGGCCAATTATTAAAGCTGAATCATCTTGCTGTACGTACTTTTCATTTTCTTTTGCTTCAAAAATGATTATTTAAGATGGATATTATCCAACTACCAGATGAAGTTTTACTCCAAATAACTCGCCATAAATAAATACAAAATCTGAATATAACTTGGCCATAACCTGTAAAAGGTTTTTATAATCGTATCCGGGGGTTTGTCTTCAAGAAAAATTTTCGAATTAGAATTGACACTGCAAGAATAGGTAGTTTTCTCTTTACAACTACAAAGTATAAATCGATCTGCTTTAAAACAGCAATAATCTCAATTATAATCGGCTTGAAAGAAATCTCTCTTCATTCTATAATATTCAAACCTTGCATATAATGATAAATCAACCTGTTTCAGTCCGCGTTGCTTTAAAACTATTGGATTGTATTCTCACTTATACTTCGCTACCACTCTCATTGCAAATACCAAATTCCTCGTAAAGTTCATTCGAGACAGCTATTGAAAGACGCGGACGGGATGACATTGTATTGAATTCTTATGGCGATTAGTATACTATCCTTTATTTCTTTTTCATGCTCAAAAATAAAGTAGCTACATTATGCTATTTTTATGCTATTTTTCTCAATTTAGCAAATACATAAAGTCTTGTGTGAGCAGATCAATTCAAGTGAATAAACTCTGAGTGACTGAGTTCAAAGACGTTGAAAAAAAGTCTACGTCACAACTCGTATGTTTTTAAGGCCCCGGTTTTTGTTTATTCCCACCACACGACTCTTTAACTCTTTTTCTTTCATTCCACACGATTCTTTAACTCTTACTCTTTTTTTCTTTCATTCTACACGATTCTTTAACCCTTACTCTTTTTTTCTTTCCTTTTGCACGATTCTTTAACTCTTACTTTTTTTTTTCTTTCATTCCACACGATTCTTTCTTTCTTCTTTGTATGACTGGTATCTTAATTGTATCTCTTGTAGGCAGTTTGCCTTCCAGTGTTTCATGGGAAAGAGACACCCAAGCAGGTATGCATTACGTGCTCATTTTTTTTTCTCGCCACGTATGTCTTGCCGCATATCGCTTGTCAAGATCTTGTTTCCCATGTTGTGTTGTGTATCACCTTGCTCCTTCAGGTTTTTAGATGATACGTGGAGTGCAATGTTTGTGGTTTGCCGGTTGAATCACATTCATATACATTTTTAACCAATGAAGCAGGACGACTTGAGCTGAGCTCTCAAGTGTGTTGTTGCGGAGGGAGATTCCAGTCATTTTTATGTTTTTGACCTGGTATAATAGGTAAATATATAGTTTATTATAAATTGTACATTCATTTCTGCATACTAACTAATAAATACATCCTGCTATCCCGCTACCTGTATCGCTTGGGTTGAAATTCCCCATAGATGGCAAGCTATGAAAATGGGAGACCCTCAGTTCTACCTTCACGTGGTGCCTCCTGTTCTTACCGAAGGAACTGATTGAATTATACCGATTTAATAATAAATAAACGTTAACATTTAAAATAATAAAATATGTTCGTAAAATGTGTGTAAGACCCTAATAGCTATACTTTTCCTAGTTTTATCATACATCTTAAGCCCTTTTGTTCATATTATGTATCCAGTCTGTATTGTTAAATAGTCTTTTTTTAATGAAAGTCTATACACGCTTTAGTTTGCATTAATTGTAAAATATTTAAATCTAATCCAAAATCTTGTCAAGTTAATTCATGCATCTTTATATTAGTTGCTGTGTTTCAACTAATATACATTACGAACATTTCTGTCAGAGAATACAGCAACGGATAGAAAGGCAGATCTGTGCTCTAACCAGATAAAAATCAACGTTTTAAATATGTGCATTATTGAATGATGCCCTTTACATAAAATGAATTAAAGCTCATATCCTAAACAAAAAAAAAAAAAAAAAAAAAAGATACCCACAGCAAACTTTTTTAACTAACAAGGAATTCACTTACTGGTTCTGCTAACTATTTCCAGCATTTTACCTATCATGTTTTCTTTTGATTTATTGAAATGAGGGAGGGGGGTTGCAAATAGGGATAGAGGTTTCAATGCAACAATAATGCAATCCAACGATTTGTTCAACAATCGATCGTTGCTTTGAAAGAGGACTCCAACGATTGATACATCAAGTTATGTTAGGGACTCATATTACTGTCAATGCAACAATAAGTAAAAAAAAAATAGTCCAGACTCATGTGTCAATTTTTTTTTTAATTATTTAGTGCAAATATCATCAGCGTAGGCAATTGTTTTTACCTGTTGAAGCTGGCCATTATAGATATACTGGTAACCAATGATCGACTCACCTTGTTGGATAGAGATTAGAAGTGGTTCCAAAGCAAAGTTAAATAGTATAAGCGAAAGTGGATCTCCCTGTCTTAATCCTCTCTGTTGAAAAACTGTAGGTGAAAAGAACCTATTGACATTTACATGCTTCGACCATATTTCCAAAGAAAAGGTTGCTAATACATTTGATAAAGCCAGAGTCAAAGCCAAGACAAGACATTACCTTTTTCAAATAATGCGGATTGACTCGGTCATATGCTTTTTCTTGGTCTAAGAGTAAACCAATGCCTGGGATATTGGCGATAACGTGTTGAGGATGCTTATAGGCACAGCTAAATAAATACGTGATCATTGTAGTTATTATATATATTATTTTATTATTATTATTATTATTATTAAAGCAAGATCATGGTTTAATGCTGGCATAGGCAAACCACATTACTTTCTCATAGGTTAATAACATAACAAGTTGTCATATATGGAAAGTGACAGTAACAAGAGTTTGCTTAACCTTGCATGAATTTCCGATCAAAGTAACTCGCCAATAGATACGCGTAATTATAACTGAGAAGAATCTAGGAAGAAGACATTATATCATATCAAATTATCATCATAACAAAATTATATCATAGCAAATTACATCACATCTTTATTGTCATCATTATAACTTATAACCAATAATCATCATGAACATACTTACCTTTACCATATTTATATACATCTCCTATGATCTCAATTGATATCATTTTCTGTATGTTTCCGCTAAAGAAAACATATAAATATGACCATCATTTAGATAGTTTTCCCCTTGTCTGATTTTATATCTTTCTTTCTAAATAAAAATTATCGTAACAAAGTTTTAACGATACTTTCTTCATATCTTTTATTTCTTTAAGTTTTACCTTTTATTTCTCTTTCCCATCCAAAACATAACGAGCTTGATTCAGAAGCAGATGCAATAAGAGTCCATTTTTACCAATAAACCTTCCCTTCATAAATCCTGTCTGCGTATATTGAATCACATTGTTAGCAATAGAGCCTATTCGATTATTAATTACCCTTGAGAAAATTTTAGCATCACAGTTTATTAGCGAGTTTGGTCTCCAATTCTTCAAATCAGACAGATCTCCTTTTTTAGGTAGAAGTCGCGCCCGAATATCTTTCCATGATTGTGGTAATACTTCAGTTTTCAATGCATTATTATAAACTTCCAAAATTAGTGGTTGTAGAATAGGTATGTTGAACAAAATTTGAAGATATTGGTACCCTAATCCATCGTTGCCTGGGATACTTTGTTTCGGGATCCTTTTAACCTGATCATTTAACTAAGTCATCTATATCAATGCTGGACATTAGATAATCATTTTCCCGAGTAGTAACGGTTTTATTAAACTGTATAGTATGGAGGTATTGGTCAATTTCATTTTCTTCCACATGATCTAAGGTATAACGATGTTGATAGTATTCTCGAACTAATTCCCTCATGTCAACAGGATCAGATGTACGATCAACCGGTATTGTTGCGTCAATCGTAATATTAATGTTGCCGTTATCACTGGGTCGTTGTATAGACGTCATAAACTGTTGGGCCGTCCGGTGTTGGTGCAAACGTTTAAGAAAACCAGCATCCTTTTTCTTTTTTTCTCTCCATCTAATTCCAGATTTAATTCCTGCTATTGATGACAATTCTTGTTGTAGCTGTCCTAATTGTGTATCGATTGGGACGATGAGTTGATGTCTAAGCGCAGCGGTGAGTTTTCCTCGCAATATACGATTACGTTTTCGTTCCAACTGTTTGATAGTATCTTTCCTCCAATTTACATAACTACAGCTATAATTTTTTATTACCTTTTTTGTTGATAATTTCACACGATCCCATTTTTCAGCAGGTGTAAGAGTGGAATTGGTTTTCTTAAAGTATGACAATAGGTTGTGTACTTTTTGAGTGATTTGATTTTGTAATGTATGATGAGTAGCATAGGCTGGATTTGCTCGCCAGAGTCCAGGACCACTAGGTGATTGGCCTACGACTATTGACATATGCATGATGGAGTGATCAGAGCAAGTAGAATTTAATCGACTAATTCCTGTATCCTGTAACTTATTTTGTAATAATTGTCCTATATAAATGTAATCAATTACCGATGAAATCATCGTGTCATTCCTCGTGCGTTGAAATGTGGGTACTGTAGTCAGGTCATTCACTTGCATAGTATTGTAAAAATATTGTTCTAGAGAAATGTAAGCCATATTGATGAAGTTGTAGTTCATGATAACGTCCTATTCCGCAAAAGCGAGTAATTGAAGTCATCAGAAATAATTAGCCGGCTTAAATTAATTGTATCTTGTAGAGGAAATAGCATATTTGCAAGTGGATCAATGTATGCTGGTTTACATTTAATGATCTCGAAAAAAAAGCTCCAGCAGAGCGAGATGAACGATAAATTCGTGTCTGAAGTACACGCGTAATATTGTAGTTCTCCTGTTGTGTAAGAGTAATATCAGTATGTAGCAGAGAGCCGTTGGTTTCCCTAGTCGCCTCGGCGTAGGTTTTATGCTTAGATTTTTGTGCGGAGGAAAGCATGTGATGAATTGAAGATCATCATAAAGTTTATTTGTGACGGGTTTTGAGTAGAAAAAAATAAAAATAGTGATTTACCATGACGTGTTTTATTCACACTTTTTTTAAATAACTTTCAGAATGTCAAGCAATGAAGAATTCCCTTTAAAGAACAAGCAAACAGCTATTGATATCAAAGGCGTACATACCGAAATTTTATTGACTGGATTCTCGGATAGAATCTTTGTGGTTATTACACAATATGGAAAAATAGGAAGTTTGGTAAAATATGAAAGCGATCTTAAAAAAAAAAAATATAGTATTTAACAAAAGTAGATTCAAGCAACATTAGATTCAAAGCAGTTCAGTAATTCAGTTTCTAGTGTGCCTATGAGTACACAATTCTTGATGGGAGAGTCTTCAGGGGAACAAAGTGAATTATATGGATTATATGCTACATCAATTTTACAAGCGATTGGAGCAATGAATCCAAATGAAAAGCGACCTTTATTATTGGGTATTGCATTAAAGCCAATTGAATCATTAACAGAGAAACGTAGTATATTTCATGAAATTATTGACCAAGTGATGGTTAACCGAGTTTGGTAGTAGTAGTTGAAAATAATAAATTTATTTTAAAACATTTCTTCAAATGCATTTTTAGGTACTTGACCTTTTCTAACTTTTTTATACATTCTTTCTTCTTCAGCTAATTCTTTCCATTCTTCTTGAACCTCTTCTAATTCTCTCTTTTTATCTATAACTTGTTCTTGTTCTTGTTTCTTTAAAAATTCTTTTTTAGCTTGTTTCTTTTCTTTTCGAACAACTTTACGTTCTTTTGCATCTACTTTCTCTGACCAAGCTACATTCAATTTCTTCTTTTGAGATGGTTTCTCTTTTGCCATCTTTAATTGATATTCTTTTAATTCTCTTAATCTTTTTGCTTCTCTCATCTTATCTGTATACTTGAATTTATCCCAATCAAAATTTGCTTCCTCAATAAAGTTATTTACATGATCCTTTTGCATTTGTTGTGCTTTCAATTCAGGCATCTTTGGTAACTTTAATAATCCAAATCCCATAGCTAGTGCAGGTAAATCCAAATCTTTTGTACGGAAAATATAACTTGCTTCATGTTTAGAATAAGCTCTAGCCCAAGATACAAAGGCTTTAATCGCACGATCACTGATATCTCTATCTGTCTTCACAATCGATCTTACATCCTTAATAAAATCCATAAGTGAATCATCATTGACTTTAACTGATGTAGCCTTTTCATCTTCTGTTGCTGTATCATCTGCAATACTGTTATCCACTAAACTATGATCTGGCATGATATAAGCTCTTCTTTGTAAAGGAATCTTTCTTAATTTAAGGAACTCCACATATACTTCTTCTCTACCACGTACCAAGATCACAGTTGCTTTACCTTTTCTACCTGCACGACCTGCACGGCCTGCACGATGTGAGAAAGCTTTTGGATCTTGAGGTGGATCGTATTGAATAACATAATCTAAATCCGAGATATCTAAACCACGAGAAGCAACATCTGTACAAAGCAAAACGGCTGGAATGGCATATGAGAGTTCTGTGAATGCAGTATAAGTTGCTGATCTACGTTTGGTATCCATTTGTCCATGTAACGAATGAAAGGAAAATGGTTTCAATTGAGGCAATCTGGATAAAATTTTATAAAAGTAATCGACCATAGCACATGTAGCGAAATAAACAATGAACTTTCTAGATCCTTCAGGTTGATTTAATTCACTTGTCAAGATACGAGACATCTGTAACAACTTTTGTTCTGCATCACAGACTAAGTAATCAATATCGAGTGTAGCAGGTGTACGTTGAACTACGCCTTTATTTGCTAAATCCTCTACTTTGACCACAATACGTACTGGGTTACGAAGACCTGCACGTACAAGTTCTGAAAGTCCATCTGTCATGGTAGCTGAAAATAACCCTGTACGACGTTGTTTAGGTAATTGTGCAATGATATTACTTAATTGTTTAGAAAATCCCATATCTAATAATCTATCCGCTTCATCCATGACCAATACTTCCAATTCCTTTGTATTCACAAGTGATGCAGATTTCGTCAAGAGTTCTTCTAATCTACCGGGTGTACCGATCAGGATACGTGGTTTGGTTTGTCGGAAACTGATAATATCTTCAGGTAACGAGGTGGATCCACCAATGTATAATCCAAGTCGAATATCTGATTCTCTTTCATGGTCTTGGGTGAATTTCTCAAAGACGGTATGAATTTGTTGTGCAAGTTCTCTTGTGGGTGTAATGATGACGGCGCCGATTTCGTGGTTCTTTAAAGGTTCTTCGCGACGCAAGAGTTTTTCAAGGATAGGGACCACAAATGATAAGGTCTTTCCGGAACCAGTGACGGCTTCGACAACTACATCTTTGTTCTTCATAAATAAAGGAATCGCACCCGATTGAACGGGTGTCATGGTCTCGAAACCCATTTCATCAAGTGTGTTTAAACTGAAATAAATAGTATTTAGTATATTTGTTTTTTTTAAATTTTCAAAGTAAAGTAATGCTTACATTGAAGGACTTAAAGGTACTTCTAAAGAGTGCCAAGATCCAGCGTTAGTAGGTATATCTGTCATATTTTATAAGTCAAAAAAAGGAAAAAAAAAAGTGAAAAATTGCATTTTCATGTAAAAAAAAAAAAAGGAAAAGAGAGGATGATGTATAAGCCACTAATATTTTTATTATTCATTTAGATATGCATGATAAATATTAGATGGTAAGGGTATTTTTTTAGAAAGATACATATTCGCAGGTAATAAATCATCACCTTGGTAACTATCCACAATTTGATGTAATGTCTTTATAAATGAAGTAACTGTATTCACAAAATTCACTACATCTAATTGATTCATGCCGTTGAGTGAATAATAATTATAAAAACAATAAAGTTGTTTCAAGAATTCACCTAATAAAGGAATCTTTGTTTGAATGATCTTGTTGTTGTCGCCAGGACGATTATGGTTATAGTTTTCAATGATAATATAGGCTTGACCTGATAACAAAAAATAAAATTGGCTGAAATCTAACCCAACTTCTTGGTAAAGTGTTGATCTGCTGATGACCGGTTTTTTAAAATTGAGTTCAGCTAATTTACGTTTTTTACATGTATTGACAACGTCTTTTGAAGAAACCAGGTGAATTGTATGTACTTTAATAAATGTGGTTGTTGTTTTACTACCATCGATTGATCTTGTAGTGATAAAAGTACCTTGTATTTTAATCAAATCACCTGAACGTACTTCATTTTGACGCAAGTAAGTTATATTCTCTTGACGATGGATATGACAAATTATTCTGAGTTCACTTAAAGCCACTTCAAATATAGCACTATTATCTTCAAAGTTATAAAGAGGATCTTGAGTTAAATATGTTTCTGTATAGATAATAGTCATTCTAATGGTAAATAAAGAAAAAGAAAAATAAAAAATAATAAAAAACAAATATATATATATAAATTAATTTAAGAACAATCAATATATATTTAAGGGTATACATGAAATTATTTATTCCTGTTTATTAATTTCAGATAATTCTTGAATACGCGCTTGTAACTTAGGAACTTCAAGTAACTTTGCCTCAATCTAAAGTAATCAATTAGAATAAACTTTCGCTCTAACTATATAAATTTCAACTACTTACTGCATTCTTTTCTTCTTGTAAAGCAAGTCTCTTTTGTGCATCTAATTTAGTAAATACATATCCTCCTTGACCGTCATATTGAAGAATAAAGTTATGATACTTCCAAAGTGAAGGTCGATGAGATACTGTTAAAAGAGAGATACCGAGTGCAGTAGCATGAGTATACATGATCTTTTCAATGTCCATACTGACTGCACTTGTACATTCATCTAAAATTGCATAACGAGGTGCATGATAAAATAATCGTGCCATAGCAATACGTTGTTTATCTCCACCCGATAAAGCTAATGTCCAGTCTTTTTCACTATCCCAACCTCCTTCTCTTTCAACTACATGTTCAATTTGAACTACCTTGAGAATATCTAATAATTGTGCGTCTGTCACATTACGTTCCTTCATTTCTTTCATTGTATGAGGATATAAAATTCTTAAAATAACAGTTAGTTATTTTTTTTTCTACTTCTTCTTTTAATATAGGTATTACTTACTGTTCACGAAGTGTGCCCATAGACAAGTAGGGACGTTGAGGAATATAAAAGATATCTTTGGTACTAGGTCTATGAACTGTACCACCATAGACAGGCCATAAACCACCTAAAATACGGAACAAAGAAGATTTACCGCAACCATTAGGACCCACAATCAACAAATGCATACCAGGCTTAACATGGAACGTCAATTTAGGAACAAGAACATCACCATTAGGGCTGACGATAGGAACATCAACAAACTCAATATTCTCACTTTGAACAATCTCACCACGACCTTGTAAAGTTTCTTCATTTGACTTTGTAGATACAGAAGAGACCAAATTCTTTTGATATTTTCCAACCTTAACATCTTCAAAGACGCTAATTAAATCCGTGACTCTACTGGTATAACCAGCTAATTCAGTGACTTCTTTATAAGCGTACATGATACGGCCTACGGCATCAGAAGAACTCAATAATAAACGACGATTTGTCACGAAGCCTTCAGTACGACCACCTACAGAGAGTTCAGCTACACCTGGTACTTTAAAGAAGACAGGTACAGCACAAAGAACCAGACCACAAGCACCCCAAAAGTACTTGATGACAAAATCTTCTAACATACCATGAGGCACACGAATTCTAAAGACTCGATTGACATGTCGAATCAAAGCATAGTAACTCTTGTCAAGTTCCTTCTTTTCGATCAATTGACCGTCTAATAATGCGATTTCTTCTGCATTCTCAATTAATCTTGAATGTCTAAATCTGAATTCACCTTCTAATTTTTGTTCTTCAGCTACCATCTTACCAAAAGAAGGAGTATATTTTCGCATGACCAAGGAAGAAACGTTTACAATAAGTGAACCAATAAAGACACCTTCAAATCCTACACTACGTGATAATTGGTAATTGTAAATAAAGACGTCCAATATAGGTTTGGCAAGGTTCGAATAGAGTTCGGCTAATGAGTTGGAGAATTTCATTGTATCGACTGTGATACATTGATCTGCGTTCTTGATACGGTCATCCAAGTTACCCACTGCATAAAATGTCATGTCTGTCAAGTACTGATCATGAATGAATTTCGTAAGACGTGTACGGAATTGAATAGAGAGTTTACTTTGCATATAACTCAACTAAGGAATAAAATGTCAGTATATAACACTAAATATTTAATTCTATTTATGTGTGTGTGTTACTTTACCATACTATTGGTATAAGTAGCAGGAATTGCAACTGTCATCCACCATGCAATACCCAATACGAATTCTCTCATCTGACCACGTACAAGAGCGCTCACAATTCTACCATCCAAAGAAGCAATATAAACAGATAAAACGGTTCGAAACACAAGAAATCCGGAATGAATAATCAATAACCAAAATTCTTTTGATCTTATGCCGGGCATAACAATTTGTAACAATTTATAAATCTGTTTAAAAAAGACCATATCCACCTAATACGAAATATTAGAAAATTATCTCTTTTATAATTTGTTTAAAGTATACTTTACTGCTACTTTCTTGTTGGCTTTTCTCTTTGTTGCGTCATCTTGTCCATTACTCTTTTTTACTGACTTGATCACTTGTCTCATACTCAAGAGTGCACGCAAGAATAAAATGAGTAAAGCGGAACGTCGGATGAGTATACGGTTTTTACTGTATCCCTTTACTAAACGACTCAAGTAAGGTACCATAGAGAGTCCCCACTCTTGTATTGCCAACTTTGAGAACACGTTTGGCATACTATGTTGTTATTTTTTTTTATTATTAAAGAAAAAGGTGGGGAAAAAAGTGTAAAAAAAAAAAAAAGAGAGTAAAAAAAAAGAGGGGGGAAATTCAAAAAGTCTGGGTTTTTGAGTGAAAAAAATGATTGGCATGTGAAAATGACTTATTTCATATGATTTTGTTCACTTGGTCTTTATAATTTAATGGTATCCAATCTTTTAAATGGTTTAAAGAAGCAATGATCTATATATACAAAAAAAAAAAGCTTTATTAGTATAATCAAACAAAAACACATATAGTAGATCCTTTTTACCTGCTCTTCTAATTGATTCTTATACTTGATTTCTTTATAATCATCATGCTTTTGACAAATCTCCCAAGCGTCTAGAATAGATTGAATGATCACGGGTAACTTATCACCATACATTTCACATCGATTAGGACAAGTCATGGCAAGACAAGCATTGATTCTGACTTTAAAATTCTTGCAATGCACAAGTGATTGAACTAGTGCTTGATATAAACTACCTGTCCAACCGTAGATACCTCCACCTTCTATATATCCAATAGGAAAATAAGGGTTCAGTAACATGTTACCTGTTGCATGACATGCGTTCCAACGCGTCTTTAATGATCCTGTTTCAATGTTCTTGACAAGTGCCTCCATCGCATTACGAACAAGTGACATGATACGTGTATTTTCATAATATTCTTTAGGTGTGATCCGCAGAAGACTTCCTATGGCTCTCACAGCATTTGATCGTAACTATAGACAAAAAGGAATTTTTAAATATGTAATATTTGTTTATATTTATTTTAATAATAACCTTTTCGTTATCTAGTGCACCTTGTGTTGCTGTACTTAGGACTTGTATCCATTCCGTCGTTGACATGTATTCACGTAACGAGAACTCAGGTTTTTCACTACCAAAAAAAAAAAAAATAGGTTATTTTAATAAAATAGGCAACAATTTTTTTTTAACAGTACCTTTCCAAGACAAGTGCATCACATAAATTACCAATAGCCCAACTAACTCTAACTCTAACTAATATAGTCTTATCATCCTTTTGAGACAAGACAGCCTTTGCCACATCCGAAACAAACATAGGATCGTCTCTTAAAGAAGGAAACAATACAAAGATACCAAGTGCTCTACAAGCCGATCCTCTTACATTTGCATCTGTATCCGATATTAACGAAAACAATAAAGTCACTGCTAATCGTTGGTACCTTACATGAAATGTTTCAAATACAGATTTATCCATACTAGCAAAACAATCACAAGCAGCTGCACGAACAGGTCCAGAAGTATCTGAGCATGCTTCCGGTAAGTATCTCTCAATCATCAATTTCCACCAACCTTGATCATCTTCTTTGATCTGACTCGCATAAGCTTCCGCGAATTTTAAACTAGAAGCTGATATTTTGAAATGACTGGAGAGTTTTTCCCAAAGTCTAGGGCTGAAATAGGTCTTGGTAAGAACTGTACATGTTTTCCATCCTTCTGCTTGGATTTCCTCTGAACTATCTTCGATGGCTTGAATTAATATTGTGTCAATGCATTTATCTGTTAGTTGTGAGAGGTTTTCTTGATGGATACTGAATATAGATGCAATCGCTTTTAAAACACCACTACGTAAGACTGTATCACTTTTTAGTTCATGAAAAAAAAAAAAAAAAAAAAAAAAAAAAGTTTTAAAAACACGTACCTGGTTCTTTCCAATGAGCGGCAACTGCATGGTATAAGGAAGGTAAATGTGATTTTAATAGCCTTTCATAAGTACAGTTTTCAACAAGAACTGTGGTAAGGTTCATCAAGATAGAAAGGACTTGAACTGTAGGTTCTTTAGATAATGCATACACTACACCACGATGAATATCTCGAATCATTGATCCCAAGTTTTCAGAAAGTGAAGTAAATGATGATTTACTCTTTTCACTAAAAACAAAAACAAAAAAATTAAAAAACAAAGTTTAATCATATCAGCACCCTTTTTTTTTGTTTACCTTTCCAATGCTAAACTTAAATAAGGTTTTGATCCATCCAACATAGATATTAATGTACTACAAACAGCTGCACGTACATTGACCGCTGGATCATAAAGTAAAATAGTGAATAAAGAAAGAGGTTGATTATCTGATTTCAAAAAGGGAGATGATTCATTGTTGGCTAAAAAAATTGAGAATGTATCCGGTAAGAATTTATGCCATTGTGGATAGAGTGCTTTAGGCAATGTATGAGCAATAGCCGATAGACATAATAAAGCATTGATTCTAATCTTGGCGTTATCTCTTTGTCTACGTGGAGATAATTCCGTTTGGTTGGTATTATTTGAGTCAGATAATTCAGATTCGGAACTCGTAGATGCTTGTTGTTTTGAAACTGAAGTTCGCCAAGAGAAGGGTTGGTACGTATTATTGGTTGTATTCGTCGTAGGTTGAGAAAGTCGGTTTCTTCTGATAAATGGAGTAGATGGTGTCGCATAGGATTGAACTGAGACGTTCATGAAGATGAAGGTTTGAATGATATCAATGATATCACATAATGGGTTAGTCACTAAAGATTTATCTTGTGTTAAAAGAAATTGTAAGGATCGTAATGTCGAACTGGCTACTTTTCGAACGGCTGTATCTGAGAAATCCAGCGTGGTAGAAGCTACCATGATCGTTCCTTGCGCTGTATGATTGATCACACAGACGTTACCTAAAAGACAAGCATAAAAGTCTTTATAGAGTGCTTGGAGTTTAGTGCCCCCACCTGCTACTGTGTTACCGATACAGTTGATTGCCATTCTTCTGACTTCTAAAGGCTTAGTGGATCGGTCAGCAAGTAAGAGTAATGTCGAAGAGAGTCGTGAAGCACATCGTATAGTATTAGCTGCATTTTCAAAAACAAGTGCTCCTAATGCTCTTAATAAATCAACTTTATAGTCTGTCTCAAGAACAAAATCTAAACCATCTAACAAATACTTTATCGTAATGTCAAACTGAGAAGGTCGAAAACTTGTAACTCGAATCTAAAAAAAAAAAAAAAAAAAAAAAAAAAAAAGAGTCATGTTTAGTTTTGTTGTCTAAAAGAGAGAAACGTTTGTATACGCTACTTGTTTCGAAAGTTGTTTATACATGAATCGACAGAATGCACGAGAAAGTTTGTGTTCATATCCTAATGTCTTGCAGCCCAATACAATAATATCAATGACTTGCTAAATGAAATTTAGAAAAGTTTAAACAATGCATTTCGATATTGTTTTTTTTTTACTTGATCAGGTATAGACTTGACATGGTCAACAGTTTCTAATAAAGTTAAAGTTTCTTCTGCAGATATTTCAGTTCCGGTACTGTCAGGAAATGCAGCTATTCTGTATTGGTCCAATAAACTAAAGAAATTCTTTGATGCAGACATACATAAGGTAAAAAACAAGAAAGTTAAAATGTTTTTGCTTTCAAATAAAAAACGGGTTTCGGGATCGTATTTATTACACATTATATGGCTACACACACTGAAATGTGATTTGATAGCTTTTTTTACTTTTGGGATTAATACAGACGACAACATTAATTAACGTAAATATATGTTTACTCACATTCAAATAGCAGATTTTTGTATATAAGTAGTAGTAAAAATAACTGATAAAGCAATTTTTAATAGTCCTTATTAAACACATTTATTTTTTAAACATGTAAAGTATTAAATTGTTTATTAGCAAGAAAAAATGAATGACCATATTTTCATCAGTAAAGCTTATGGCGTTAATTTCTTTTTTTTATGTGAAGGGATAACTATATCTCAGATTAGCTTATTTAAAGTGTTCTATATACACATACTAATAATGTAATTAGATAGTCTAACTATAATGCTATTATTTAAATGATTGTCATAAATATTGTCCCATTTATTATTACTCGCATTTAATAGATATGAAAAAAGGAAAGGTAATTTAAGAAAACATTTATATTTATTGATTTAAATATAAAGTTAGCTTATTAACATAAGCATTATCATTTCATTAGCTATAATTCAGATCAACCATATTTTGCTATGTCCTCACCTCAAGAGTAGCCGTGTCAGAAAGCTCCTTTAGTGTAACGACTCAGTCCAAATCCTACTAAAAAATCCTTGCTATACTCTTCAACCTGTTATAAATGGTGGTCAATATAGAGTTTTTAGTTTAAACTCGTATTAAAACGGTCATTGCCATGATTTCTCCTGAAGTCGTGCTAGATATTACCAGCCTTTGCCAAATGCCAAACAATGTCAACATATTTACAGAAATGAGCCTAAAATAGCATCGCGCGTTGATTATTTTGTATGTATTTCAAAGGATAGAGTACTTACAATCCCATCACCAGGAGAAGTAGTAACTAAAATGAAAATAATAATATAACTCCTTATTGTTTTTTTTTTTGAAAAGTTATGGCGATTAGGAGTTTCTACTAAAGTAATCCACTACAGAACAGATTAAAGAAAAAGCGAGTAAAATGTGGTTTTTATGCTAAAAATAACTTGGTTCCATACATCTTTATTGTTATCTTTGATAAAAGTTTTATGCCATTCAATGCGTGCATGTAGGACAAAAAAAATTCAAATCCTGTTGCATCAATGTCGAAACCAAAAATATATACTGCTTCACATAAACGAAGAGCGACACTGTAAAAGGGAGATTAGATTAAGATAACAAAGGCGTTCATTTTCTTGTGTTAAAATTACCTAGCGATATAGACATTTCTTCTTACGATCCAGCCATCTCTAGATTTTTCTATTGAAGTAGTTAATTGACCAGTGTATTTGGATGCATTTATTTTTATTTATTACCTTGTAACAAAACAAACTCTGTACTAGGTTTTTTAATCTTTAATAAGTTGGAAGCGCTTCCGCAAGTCTCGTCCATAACAGATTCGATTCGAGTATTTCTTAAAGCCGAAAAGATTTCAGGACAATCATAGAAATGTGTTTTTTCAATTTTTTTAGTATCGAGGCGATAGTAGCTCTCTTTACTGAAATAGTTTCCTATTTTAAAATCGTAAAGTAATATAAAGAAATAACAGTTGAAGTTTTGAGGTTTAGAAAAGATTATTTATATATATATATATATAAACATAACCGGCCGCAAGTTTTACTTCATCGATTCCGTTTACAGAATCAATTTTACCACTCCATCAGATGTGTAAATAAAAAGGATGATTTGCTTCAAAGCATGTTGGCGTTTCTTGACATTCAGTTTTAAGACTCCTTTTGAAATAGACTATTTTTGAACAAATAAGTCAATTCTAATGATCAGTTGTTTGTAATACTCTACTATAAGCATATCTTTTCTTTTAGAAAATAACTACATAACTGCTCAGTGAAGACTAAAAAAAAAATGATGTAAATCTCTTCGCTACTATTACTATTTTATTTTTGCATAGCTGTCATGGAGTAAACTTTCCGATTAGAACAGGGTTGTTACACGACATGAAAAATTTATGCACACAACATGCAATGTCGACCGATACAAAAGGAATATTCTCGATCATATTTTATAATGTAATAATATTATACTGTTATATATGAGAACCAAGTATTTTTTTTTTGTTAAACTTAAATGATCATATTTTAGGTATGGATGATTCATATCTAGCCTTCCATCTAAAATAGCCGCTGTAATAAATCCACACATGTCATATTCATACACAATCCTTGTTTAGAAAAAGATGAAACGTTTTTTTTTTTTTTAGATTCTCTTGTCATGACTCAGGATATTTATATGAGTCTGTTTATATTTATTAAACCAACTAATTATAAAATGAAAAGAAACATAATGACGATAAGTATATTTGAAAGTAAAAATCATAATGACGTTAAATATTTTTGTTTTTTTTAAAAAAAAAAGAAAAAACATGGAATATATGTAATTAAAGAGAAATTTGAAGGAGCATACAACATCGTTCCTTATATTCACATGAGTTCATGGTTAACTTGGAACTACTTCTCAGTATGATTTGATCAGTCATTTTTTCAAAAGGATTAGAAAATGACTTTTTTTTTTTGTTGATTCGATGAGGTGGAAGATCGACAATCATGAGGTTTTTTTTTTATATAATTCCGGCGAAGACCAAATAAAAAATCTTGTTATAGTTATTAGTAATGACGTTAATTTTTTTTTGCATGTGAAGGGATAACTATATCTCATGGGTATTCAAATTATACCATTTAATAATTGGTTCAATGCACTAATTTATTAAGTTTACTTTCCCATGAAAAGAAACAAACAAAACAAAAATTAATTTTTTTTTTTTGGGTATATCATTATCAGTGAGTAGTATCTGCTTTTTTTCTTGTTGGTAAGAATTAAGATGAATATATTACTTATAATCGCATCCTTATTTTTTTGTATGTATGAAAATTTATTTAAAATCAAAAGATAATTCCCATTCATAAAAGGAAATAAAAAAAAAGGTATAAACTGTCATTTAAAAAGGAAAAACGCTTGGGCCATATTGGAAGCATGTGTTACCCTTCATTGACAAGTTCAGTTATTCGCTTTCCTTCTCTTCAAATTTAATAAAATGTACTTTTGCTCATCTCTTTTTTTTTAAAAAAAAATATAATCAATCAAAATACCTGAGATGTATAACAATATTTATATTTTTTTTGTTATAATGATGTAAGGTATACTCTTTGATTTTTCTTCAGTTTAGAATAGATTTTTGTCACACGGCATGAACTTTTTTGTATGCACTCCAAAATATAAAAAGCTGCTGCTTAAACTGTTATTTCACTTTTTTTTTTTCATCATATTCACTCAAAAAGCCTTTTATTCCTTTTTTTTTTTTTTTTTTTTTTTTTTACGGCGCATTTAAATCAACACTTAAAAAATATAAGTATTTTTATATCACGGTTTTTTATATTATATTTTATACATTCACAAGCATAGCTTTTCTTAAAGAGAAAAAAAAGGTAAAGACTAAAAATAAATCCTTGCATATGTATTTAAAATATAAACACGCATATTTATAAAATTTGAATAGGAAAACTCATATACATTACAAATAATAAACTTTATATTATGACATATTCTCATAATAGCGATTCTGACTCAGAACAAGACTACCTTTCCTACATAGAGCAAATTCGTTCTGTTTACTCTGATTTACCTCAACCTGGTACAACAAGAAATGAAAACGTCTTTTCTCCACAGACTGCTTTTGAATCCTCTAGAGACGACTTGAGTAGCTCTGAGCAAAGCTTTTCAGAAGAAGCCAACTCTACTACAGATGAAGAAGCACATGATATTGAATCTGAAAATAATTCAGATGGCAATTGGGAAGGTGAATCAAATAAAAATACTAGACGTAATTGTTTAGTTCCTCGTCAAGCACAACAGCAAGGTAATTAATATATAGTTATTGCTTCGTAAGGGAGAAATAATACTAACACACTTTTTTTTAAAATCTTTTGTAGGTATTATTTCTTCTGGTGATTATGTACGTCGCTCCACTCGTAGTCAAAAGACTACCAATTATAATGAAGATGATACAGAGATGTGGGAATCCTCTGATGAAGAAACATGTAACAACCCAGTACATGAAGAAGAATCCAT
Source organism: Pilaira anomala (assembly GCA_025716855.1). Taxonomy (NCBI): domain Eukaryota; kingdom Fungi; phylum Mucoromycota; class Mucoromycetes; order Mucorales; family Mucoraceae; genus Pilaira; species Pilaira anomala. The sequence goes on from JAIXMQ010000005.1 coordinate 652,506, forward strand.
TCAAAGTGTACTTGATCACCGTAAAAAAGAAAATGCAGCAGGTAATTTTTTTCTTTAAATAAAAACCAATGAGTAATACTAATATATAATCAAACAGATGACTTAGATGACCCAAAGACAAACTTTGAGTACCTGATTAAATGGAAATCTTGGTCGCATATTCACAATACATGGGAGACATTTTCTTACTTGAAATCAGTCAAAGGATTTCTTAAAGTAGAAAATTACATTCGTAATCGTATTGAAGAAGAAGCTTATATTCGACAACGTGATGAGACAACAAAAGAAGAGATTGAACAACAAGATATCAATATCTTACGTCGTCGAAATGAAATCAACGATTGGAAGACAGTTGAGCGAATCATTTCTAGAAGAGGTAGTCCAGGAAATATTAAATACCTTGTAAAATGGAAAAGACTTGATTATGATGAATGTACATGGGAAGAAGAAGAAGTAATCTCAAATGAATACCAAGACAAAATCAATGACTATTTGAAACGTGAAGAAAATACGTGTATACCACATCAATCTACGGCATACCCAAAACAGAATAGACCTGAATTCAATGCATTCAAAAAGCAACCTGCCTATATCAATGGTGGCGAATTACGTGACTATCAATTAAATGGTGTCAACTGGATGTATTGGCTTTGGTGTCGTAATAAAAATGGTATTTTGGCCGATGAAATGGGTTTAGGAAAGACGATTCAAACAATTAGTTTTTTGAATGTACTTTATAATACCTGTAATACTTATGGTCCCTTCTTGGTTGTGGTTCCACTTTCTACATCAGATAACTGGATGCAAGAATTCAAACAATGGGCATCACAATTGAATGTATTGTGCTATTTAGGTAATCCTCAAGCCCGTAAAGTCATTCGACAAAATGAATTCTACGTTAATGGAACAAAAGATCTCAAATTTAATGTCTTGCTCACAACGTACGAAATTGTATTGAAAGACAGATATTTCTTACAAAGTTTTCGTTGGAATTATTTAGCAGTTGACGAAGCACATCGCTTAAAGAATTCGGAATCACAATTATATGAAGCACTCAGTAGCTTTCAAACTGCAAATCGCTTATTAATCACGGGTACACCGCTTCAAAATAATGTCAGAGAATTATTAGCTTTAGTTACTTTCCTTAACCCAGAAATGGATGTAACTGAATATGAAAAAATTGATGTAAAGGATGCCCACCAAGAAGAAAAGATTTCAACGCTTCATGACAGTATTAAAAGCACTATGTTGCGTCGATTAAAGAAGGATGTAGAAAAGGCATTACCCAATAAATCTGGACAGATGAGTGAAGAAGAAGAAGACGAGGAAGATGGTAGTACATCGCTGGGTAAAAGAAAACGAAAGGCAGCTGTTCCAGACCAAGGTTTAACTAGAAAAAGACAGGCCACCTCTGGTAAACCGGATGAATTATCTGAACATGATAGGAGAAATATTATAAGAGCTGTATTAAAGTACGGCGATCTCGAAGCCAGGTATGATGACTCGGTTACAGATTTCGATCTTCGTCAAAAGGATAAAGAGACCGTCTTGAATTTATACCATGATTTACTTCAAGAATGTAGAGCAAGAGTTCATGAACAAGTTGAAGCTAGTAATAGCTCATTGAAAGGAATTGAATTATCTGAAGAGATCTTGCTACGTGAATCAAGACATAAAAAACAAAAGGCCATATTATTTACATGGCATGATATACAAAATGTCAATGCAGGTCAAATATTTCAAAGACATCAAGATATGAAGATTCTCTCTAAAAGATTAAGATCTGTAAATGACAAGTACAAGTTTCGCGTACCTACAGAAGATAAACAAGTACAAGACTGGTCGTGCAATTGGGGCGCGAGAGAAGATGGAATGTTGTTGTTCGGTGTGTATGTGCACGGATTTGGGTCTTGGTTGGACATAAAAGCCGATACAACACTAGGCTTAAGAGATAAGATGTTCGTTGGAGAAAATGATTCAGACGAGAAGAAAGTACCAAAAGCTACTAATTTAGTAAGGCGTACAAATCACTTGATGAAGATCTTAGCGGAAGAAGATAGATTGAGAAATGATTTACATGGCAGTATACCTGAGCATAGCTCATCCGCCACGTCCTTCTCCTCTAGAAAAAGAGCTTCACGCACTTTAGATGATGTACCCAGGCCTTCACATAAACGAGTTGAAAAAGATAATAAAATGCCTATACGATCATATGAAGACTACGATGAAAATTCATGTTACTCCACGATGCAATCAGTAAAGCATTATTTGATTCGACTCCGTGATGATTCAGTCAAAGAAGAAGGAGTACGCAAAACACAAATTATCAAGGAGTGCTTAGCTCCTATAGGTCAGTTTATTGATAAGCAGGCAACTGAACATAAACGAGACGCAAACTTAAAACGAGATCTTTGGATCTATACAGCAAAGTTCTGGCCTGGTGTAAACGTTTCACATAACGCAATTATGAACGTATATGAGAAATTAATGGCATCAAGTCCTACAACCACAACAGAACCAAATACAACAAAAACAAGTGCGTCAGGTTCAAGTTCAACTCAAAGACATAATGGTAATAGTAGTAGTAGCAATAGTAGTAGTCACAGAGATCGAAGCTCGCATAAGTCATCAAGCTCTTCCAGAAGAACTATCCACAGTCATCATCCCTATGATCGAAGCGGTAAAGACGACAGAAGTAGTAGGGATGATAGAAGCAGTAAAGACAACAGAAGCAGCAAAGATGGACATAGTAGTCGTGATGATAGAAGCAGTAAAGACAACAGAAGCAGCAAGGATGAACATAGTAGTCGTAATGATAGAAGCAGTAAAGACAATAGAAGCAGCAAAGATGAACATAGTAGTCGTGGTGATAGAAGTAACCGAGAAGATCGAAGCAGTAGAGATAGACGAAGAAGATTCACCTCTTCCTCATCCTACAAGAGTGGTGATGACCACCATCGTCGCGACCGAAAGAGCAGTAATAGCAGTAGTTACTACGATCGTTATGACCGAGATCGTAACAGATCCAGCCGAGACAGACGTCTCTAAACAAATAGTAGAAGTATAACCCCCCCCCTCCCGTTTTAAAAAAAAACATTTTTTAATCCTATTTGTTTAAATAACCTATCTTTACTAAATAAAATAATTATTATATAATGGATAAAAAGCAGAAAGTTTTTAATAATGTTAGCGCAAAAATAGCGATTGACTTCGAAATCAGAGCCTTTACAATACTACCTTGAATTATTTGAAATGTGAAAAAAAAAAAAAAGTTAACTACAGAGTAAGAGTATTCTTTAAAAACGAAATTGAATTTAATTAAATGGAGCTTCTTCAATAGAATAAAAAAAAAATAAAGGATATCAATGAGAAAGTAGCTTTTCTACCTGTCATTGATACTTCCAATTATTTAAGCCCTGAAAATATGTATGTACATACATACATGGGATGATCTAGATTCATGAGAGAAGAGCAACTCAGATCAATAAATCAATACAGCCACGACTTCCAACACAGCAATATAAGGAGTTATAAGATTAGTATGATTGTAATGTAAAAAAGTTTTTTTCTTTTTTTTAAAAAAAAAACAAATCAACCATATACTTTATTTTAAAATACGATCTATATAGCACAAGTTATCTAAATGTCGATTGAAGCTATACAATTATACATGATTAAAGCGAAAATGATCCCTCAAGTACCTAGATTTCTATTTTTGACAGATCGGACGATATATCGGCAAAAGATAAAAATAAAGCGCAGGTATAAAAAAAAAAGTTTAACTACATGGATTGCAAAATTTTTGAGCAAATGGATGATTCAAGTCTTGGCTGTAAAGTGAAAAAAAAAAAGAAGTATACGATTAAAATGTACTTGATATTTTAATCCTCCATTGAATTGAAGCAAGTAAAGTTAGTAGCTATTGAGGAATTGATAAATTCATACAAATTCACTTCAACCGGGATCAAACAAAAGATTGTACCTGTACAATTGACATGTGATCCAGAAAGAAATAATTTTTTTTTTTTTTCGGGAAGCGACTCACCAATGACTAAAACTTTATTACCCCACGATTTGTTTAAGGCAATTGAGTTGATCTCTCTCTCACACAAATAATAAGAGACATTTTAATAGATAAGATAATTTCTATTTGTAAAAACGTAGCATTTGTTATTAGAAGCAACAAAAAGAAAAGAAAAGAAGACCAAACACATCTTTTTTTTTTTTTTTTTTTTTTTTTTAAGGTGTGACTCACTCTCTTTAAAAAAAAATAAAATAAAATGTATTGAATAAAGAGATACCCTCTTTTTTTTAGTAAAACATACAGTTAAACTGAGTTTTACAACTGTAAATATAAAAGAATAAGAAGGGGGCTTTGCTTCTTTGCTTTTGTATACCAAACAAACGGTAACTATTGTTGCATTGGTTCTAGAAAGAGATGTTTGTGAGAACTTTTCTTTCCTTCCAAAGTCACCGATCCCTGGGTTTTAATTACGGGACTATCTTAAAGATTTTTTTTTTTTTTTTTTTTTCGTCTGCTTCTTCTTTTCGTTTGTGAACTCTTTTATTTTGATTCTTAAAATACCCTTTATATATCATGTCAGATAACGCTATCAAGATCTTTACGGGTAATTCACACCCTGAGCTTGCCAAACTTGTAGCCAAGCGTATCGGTATTGATTTGGCCAAGGCAGTAGTTATGAAGTATTCCAACCAAGAGACCTCTGTCACCGTAGGCGAGTCCGTACGTGATGAAGATGTATTTATTATTCAATCTGGCTGTGGAGAAATCAATGATAATTTAATGGAACTCTTGATTTTAATCAATGCCTGTAAGACAGCTTCTGCTCGTCGTATCACTGCCGTTATCCCTTGTTTCCCTTATGCTCGTCAAGATAAGAAGGATAAGAGTCGTGCTCCTATCACTGCCAAGTTAACTGCTAATATGTTGACTGTAGCTGGTGCTAATCATGTTATCACTATGGATCTTCATGCTTCTCAAATTCAAGGTTTCTTTAATATTCCTGTCGATAACCTTTATTGTGAACCTTCTATGATCAAGTATATTCGTACAAAGATTCCTGACTGGAAGAATGCTATCATTGTCTCTCCTGATGCTGGTGGAGCTAAACGGTAAGTGTGTGCTAGAGAAAAAAATAAAAGAGAGAGAGAGAGAGAGAGAGAGTATACTTATTTGCTATCAATATATAGTGCTACTTCTATTGCTGATCGTCTTGAACTCGATTTTGCTTTAATTCATAAAGAACGTAAGAGAGCTAACGAAGTTTCTCGTATGGTTTTAGTTGGTGATGTTGTGGGTAAGATTGCTATTTTAGTTGATGATATGGCAGATACATGTGGTACACTTGGTTTAGCAGCAAAGACTTTGGTTGAGAATGGAGCTGTTAAGGTTTATGCTATTGTTGCTCATGGTATTCTTTCTGGAAAGGCTATCAAGGTGATTAATGAATCTGTAATTGAAAAACTTGTTGTAACCAACACCATTCCTCATCAAGATAAAATGGTAAGTTTTTGTATTATAAAAAAAAGTTTGAGTGTATTTATTTATATATTGTATATATTAGGCTATTTGTCCTAAACTCGATGTCATTGATATTTCACCTACTCTTGCAGAAGCCATTCGTAGAACTCATAATGGTGAATCTGTTTCTTATCTCTTCTCTCACGCTCCCGAGTAAAAACTTGTTCATATTTTGCATTATTATTTCCCACTTTCCTTTCCTTTTTTTTATATATATATACTTTATACACACTTATTAAATAAACAAAAAAAAAATTATATACAACATAAAGAGAGAGAGAGAGTAGTGTGTGTGTGTTTATGATTGTGTGGCTTTTTACATGTTGTTCATTGTTACAATTATAGTAATTTTTATTTTTTGTCATATTCAATTTCAGTCATCGGTTCCTTTTGATTCCAAAACGGTGTCTTTTTATCCCAAGCTACAGCAGAAAAGTCATATTGTCTATAAAGCAAGACAGAGAAAATTGAGTCTCTCTATCATCTCTAATGATTGAATTCAATTTTTTTTTTTTTTTTTACCTTGGTCTTTTAAATGAAAGGTCAGTAGGTTGTTTAATTGAGTCAGGATCCTTTCGAGGGTTCCAGAAAGTACTTTTCATCTTTTTATCGTCAGGCATAATAATTGTAAAAAAAAATAAAAATAAAAAATAAAGAAAAAGAGAAGAAGATAGATAAAAATAAAATATTAAATAGTAGTAATAGAGCGGTATTATTTGTGATACAGATTTCTAATTTGAGGGTACCAAGAAACCAACCAAGCATTTTTCCATAAGATAATCCATGTTCACCCAAGAATGTGTCATCACTAAAAGTTTGAAAAATTAGTATACAAAACATATCATTTATATATCATAATCAAAACTTACTAAATAGTTTTGTTCCATCCCTTCCTGCTATACGCATTAAATCTTTTACTCCACCAGGATGAAATTTAAGATACGGTGTAATATTATATACTTTGCCTTGAATAGCTGTCCATGCATCTTCAGGTGATTTATGCTTTCTAATATCTTCTAATGTATATCTACCAAAACAAGGTACTCCCTATATAAAAGAGTTAATTTTTTATGCAATCTATTTTTTTTTGTAAAACTTACTCGAAGATCTTTTCCAGAATTGACAAGTTTTGCCCAATCGAGTGGTGAATGACCTGGTTCTAAACGTACTTTTTCTCGATTACGAGGTTGTTTTGTTGCAGCCGCTACAAGTCGTTGAGGTCCATCTCGGGCAGGAAACTCAGGAACATGGAGTTCTTGATCTACATTCAAGTGTTAGTATTTCTCTATTAAAGAATGAAAAAAAGGGGGCTGCTGGAAGAGAGTTACGTACTGTCGGGATTGATTAGAGAGAATGAAGGTGTTTCTGATGTCATTTTGAATTTTTAAAAAAGAAAAAGGTAGAAAAAAAAAGGGGAGGGGGAGGTCGGTTTTCTATTTGTAGGTTTTTGCTGGTACCCAAAATAGTAATCATTATTGGTTGGGTTTTTAAGTTATGAAAGAAGTGAAGGCCCTCTTCTCTTAGTCATCCATTTATGCAGTATCGTATGTCATCGCTCGTCAGGATAGACAGTAGGTAAATAAAAAGATGCGCTTGCTTTCATTTTAGTATTACACTGGAAGGCTTTGAATCCAAGAGATGAATTCATCTGTACTACAATACACCCTTAATACTTTAACATTACATGCTTTCATAAAGACCTTTTCTTTTTTGAATTCAACTGGTTTAAACTCTTTTGCCTAATCGAAATTGGGTCTAATTATGTGATATAAATAAAAGTAATTCTTTTTCTTTTCGATATATTCCCAAGTGTAATGTATGTGCTTTAATCAACACAAAATAACATTTTCTCTGTGCCATATAAAAGAACAAGGCACTACATAACATGTAATAGGTTAATTTGTTTTATTTTCTTTTATTAACACGTACATACATACAGTATTGATTTACGATACCAATTGGTATTTACATGACATAATTCAAAGTAAGCACCTCTTTCTAATGCTTTGTTTATATCAACTGAATTTAATTCAAATGATAAACGTTCAGTATAAGGAAATTAAATCATACAGATATTGTAATTCGTGCAAACTTCATTAAATGCATTTAGACTATTTCTTCTTCTGTAACACGAGTCAAAATTCTTTAACAAAACCATACATATTCCTTGGATTCAGCTGGATATGTTAGAAAGATAAATAAAACCCCTTACTTTTCCTTTCATAGTAAAATTTAAAGCGACTATAGATCCTTGAAAATAAGTAACCGCGGCAAGATCGACTTTAACTTAGTAGAATTGCAATCAGAATCAGTAGGTCATAGTATATTAAGATCGCAATACACGTTCAATAGAAAAAAAAAAGAAACAAATAATGGCTTATTGAAACTGCTTTATAAAGCTTTGCTCTTTTTTTTTTTTTACCGAATAATGTATCTTCTGTTGATATTGACTCAGGTAATGAAGACTGTTCTTTATAATTCATGAGAGTATGTATATACATACGGACTCGGCCTTTACGTTGTTATTTGTAGCCAGATAAAAATAGAAACAAACCAACAAAAACAAAATAACGTCCTTATTTTTTATTAAATATTTGAAATAATTTGTACGTATTTAACCCATAAAGTTGACACAGAAGAGATAACTAATTCACTTCAAAGAGCTGCTAGCCAACAAGATTATTAGAAACCTAATTTCGACATCATGAGACTAAACAAATTTATATAAATGCCTGACCCTTTTTCATATTTACTTGACCTGACCTAAAAAAAAAATAAAAAATTCTTCAAATCATCGAGAATTTAACTTTAAAGCGCATCTATAATTTTCAAAACATACAAACCTGATGAAGCATGAAACTTTTTTCTATGAAACAAAAAAAAAAAATAGCTACTTTATTAAGGGGACTTATGAAAGAACATCATTACTAAAGAGCCTCATTGTCATTAAGGGTAATGGAATAAGGTAAAACTAGGTGTAACAGTGAATTTTATAAAATGCTGTGCTTATATTTTTATATACGACTAAATCTAAAGTATGTCGTCAATTTTTATATCACCAAGCACTAAACAGGAATTTTGCCTATTTGTTTCCATCACCATTTTCTTTTAATTGCCAGACACGTACTCTATTGTGTGATTGTGTTGTGTATATTGCGATTTCCGTTTCGCAGAACATTCAAAATGTTTTGACATCCCTGCTGTATGTCTCCAAATCGGAAGCTTTTATTATGCATTGACTGCTGGTAAATAATAGCTGGTTGTAAAAGCTGGTCAGGTAATTCTGGTACGACCAAACTACATATAGAACAATCTATTTATAAAAAGGTACATCTAAATAACATGTCTTTAACGCCCAAACTCATTTTCATTATTGTTATAAAAAAAAAAAAGGATATTTTACAAAAAGAACATGAAAAATAAGAATTACCCCACCAGAGATGCTCAAGGATATGTTAATCGCATTAAATGTTTACAAGAAGAGAAAGAAGAATCCAGAACTACCAATCAAGAAATGAAAGAATCAGTTAAACGGTTACAATCACAAAGACAAGCGTTGAGCAAAGAAACAAATGAAATTAAAGAGTTTTAGGCTGCAAAGAGTTTGGCAATTGAAAGTATTGAAATAACTAAAGTGTCAGAGAAACTCGATGAGGCAGAAAGAGAACAGAAGATGCTTACTGATGCGACCAGTCGAATTAAAGATGAGGTGATTGAAATTTTGGCTTAAGGTTTTTTTTTTTCAGGTTTGCTTATTTTATTTTTTCATATTTTAGATTGAAAATTCTGTGAAAGAGTATAACCAGAACCGTACAAAGGACATGTCTACGTTACAATACAATAGAGAGGAAGGTGGAATAAATTTGGATATTAACAATGTTTTGGTATATATATATATATATATCGGAGAGAGCCATTAAAGGTCTAAAAAAAATACAAAATGGTGGGTCACAATTAATCTGTGGGTGACATTCAAGTTTTCCCAAATAAAATATAATATGGCAAAGAAGAAGAAGAACAGAAAAGGTTTTTTTTTATGGAATCTTCAAGCAAGGAATTTTTTAAGCTACGTCACGGCTGTTTTAATTGCAAACCATGTATCAAGGAATTAATGGTATTTTTCATGACGTCAATATATTGTGTATGTTGATTTTATAACACCAATTAGTTAATAGATTTAACTTTTTACATGAGGAACAAGCGAGCGCCTAACTTGTCTTGAAAAACAAGGAAGAAATGGTACAATAAAAGTTACTTTTCAAAAAAAGATATCTTCTTTTTTACTAGAATATATTCTATATCTATGCTATGCTATGTAACTACATAACTACTCAGATTAATAAAATAAAATTCTATTATATAAATGAAAATGGGATGATTATTTTGAACATCTTAAAAAAAAAGCTTGTCCAAGAAATATATGCGATTTATAAACATTATCATCATCAGTATTATAAAGAAGACCTACCACAACTTGCATATCAAAGTGATTTGTTTCGGGTGTATAGTAACTAATAAAATCAATAATTCACAAGGTCAAATTATTGCAAAGAATGGTAATTGAATATTACATGTAGACTGTAAAGCCCTTAACTATTTACCTAAATCTTGAAAAAGAATAGTACAAGGCAAGAAGATATACCAAATAGATTCAGCCAATAACTTAAGTTAGAAAAAAGATATATAATATTGATGAACGAGGTAAAGAAGTGGGTTTGTCATTGATTCCTTTGATGAAGCATTGTTTCACAAAAATCAGGGTCTTTTTTTTTTTTTTATTTTATTTACACATTTACATATTCTAGTTATGTGCATCATGTCCATGGTATACGTGTGTAAATTAAGTTATACTATATTATTTATTTAGTTTGTCGTTGATCTGGTTGCAATGACTCACATGCAATGCGGTTTACAAATTTATCCTTTTTTAATTCACATGTCAAAAATGCATTGACCATATTTTTTATAGGCGCCTAATTCTCCCTCCTCGTTACACCTACTCCGAAATCATATCGTCTCATCAATATGGGCAAAAAAAAAAGCAGTGTAACTTTTTTTTTTGCCATTGTTCATAATATTTACTTTTATTTCAATTTTATCGTAAATTTGCATTTCTTCATAATAAAAAAAAAAGGTAAATTACAAAAAAAAAAAGATATTTAGAAGAAAGGAAACAAATTCATATGCCAAAAAAAGGGGTTGAAAAAAAAAAGTGCTTCGTTTCATCTCCGTCTCTGCTGCTCTCAAATAAAAGTGATGAAAAATATTTAATAAAAAATTCCAGGTAATGAAATTGAATAAGAAAGTGGTTTATATATATATATATATTTAGTGTTCAAGTTTAAGTTGTAAAAATAAAAAAGGGAAGCTTATATAAATAGTGTTCATCATTTTTTCCAGAATTAAAAAAAAAAGTCGCGGAGGAGGAAACATTTTTTGTGCGAATGTCTTTTTTTTTTTTTTTCTTGGATTTCCACAAATATAATGATTGTATCATGTTTATAATGGTATATTTCATGTAAGGCAGTGTAACGAAATTATAACGCTAAATGCCCGATGAATTTGTTTAAATACTTGTTGACAGCGCGCTTGTATAACCATACATGTTACACTGGAAAATAGGAAACAATCAAGTAAAAGGGAGAGCGAAAAAAAAAAAAAGAAATAAAATAAGAAGATAAACATTTATTTTGTGATTGGATTTTAAATGAGTATAATAATTCGATTTGTCATTTACATTAAACAAATACTATTAATAAAAATTATCTTACCTAATCAGTCTGATCTTTTTTCACAGTTTTGGATGATGAATATACAGAATGATATATAAAAAAGAAGGATGTTTATTACAACAATCATATGTAAACAAAATGACATGCTGTTGTACACTTGTATATAAATAATTGATATATAATTCTATCGGAAGGTTACTATTTTTGTATAATGACAAAAGAAACATCTGAATATGTTTACTCGTCTCTATTACGTTGAGTAAGAATTAAGTAATAAGGTACAGTGAAAGCACTTATTTCACGTGACTTAACGTGTCCGTGCTTGCTGGTTTGTACTTTCATGTGAAAATCATTCAAAGTTTATCACTCGTTTTGATCATCCCGATTTGGTTGAAATTCACGACCCTGTTACGCATGTATCTTGCTTTTTTTTTCTTTTTTTTTTTTTACTACGTTCTAGGCAGTAAATACTAATATTGAACAGAAAAAAAAAAAAAAAGGTACAATAAAATAAAAAGAGCGGATAAAAAAAAAATAAGGAACAATAAACAATGATTATCAAGAAATAAAAAACTATTTTATCACATGAATATTTTAATAACTGTCTATCTCTTTTTATTTTATACTCGTGTTCCATTTTTAAGCCAATCGTTTCACGGTTATGTTTATTCGATATATAAATATTGAATGATATGATATTGTTTAAAAAAAGTTTTTTCTTCTACTTTAATATTTTTTTTTCTTAAAAATAATATAAAAAAAAAATCTTTTTTACTTATTAATTTTACCATATAAAAATGGCTAGACATCATCGTCAACAACAACAACAAAATGGTATATATCTCTCTCTCTCTCTCTCTCTCTCTCTCTTTTTTTTATTATTATTATTATTAATCTATTCTTTTAAATTTTTTTATTATTATTAAAATAAAGGTCACGAAAACCAAAAGCAAAACGAAGAACAACCAGAAGAGTTAGCTGAACAACCTAAAGAACAACAACAACAACTTGAAGAATTAGTTGAACAAAAGATTGAACAAGCCGACTATGTGGAACGAGTAATTGAAGACGAAGAAGTTTTATCCGATACTACCACTGTTGAAACTGTAGTAACCGAACCTACTGTTGTAGAAGACCACCAACAAGATAAATTAGGCAATCAATTTGTTTCACGTGTCACATCCATTCCTATTGTTCAAGAAGGTGTTTCAACCGTCCAAGCAATCGCAAACAAGACAAGTCTTGGAAGATTCGCTCTTTCAACTGCCAACTCTACTTTCTTCACCGTCAGTAAATATACAAGCAGTCAACCTAAATACGTTCAATCTTATTATCAAAGTTATATTCAACCTCATGTCGAAAAAGCTGATGCTCTCGGATGTCGCTCTTTGGATTTAATTCAAACCAAATTCCCCGTTGTAAACCAATCTAGTTCTGAAATCGTTAGAGCCGTCACTGCTCCTTCTTATCAAATCGTAGATGGCGTCAAGGTCAAGATCGATAGCTCTATTAAGCAACCTGCCGAACAAGTAGCTAAAGAAGCTAACAAGAGACTTGGTAATGTCGTAGATAATGTTGAAGCTGTAATTCAACGTTACCTTCCTGCTGAAACTAAGCCTTCTGATGCTCGTGAAATCAATCAAGCAGTTCGTGCTTACTATGTATTAAACGATGCCACGCTTCGTTTAAGTCAACGTGTAACTGAACAAGTCAAGATATCTGCAGCTCAAATCCCTCGTACTCGCGGTGATATTGCTCGTATTACCGAAACTTCTGCACTTGTTCAAAAGACGACAGCCAATATTCAAGTTCTCCAAGAAACGCTTGTACAATCCATCACATTGTATGCTCAACAAGCTCAACAACGTCTTCCTCCTGCTGTTACAGAACGTCTTCAAGCACTTCATGCTACTACCAATGATAGATTACAAGGATTGACTCAACAAGTTTCTACCCAACTTTTACAAGTTATTGCTTATGTTAAGGTTCAATCAAATGAAACACCTGAATGGCTCAAGACCCGTGTCTCTTCTCTTGTTGAGATTGCTAATAAGCAAATCGAATTAGTTCGTGCTCAATATGCACGTGAAGATATCACTTCATTAGATAAGGCAAAGAACGTTGCTCAGGCTCTTCAATCTCAAGTCTTACCTGTACTTCAATTAGTTCAATCTCAATTAAATCATTACTCTGAAGTCGCTCGTCAAAAGGCTTCTTCTGCTGATTTGAAGTCACCCTTAGAATATCTTGGTTTAGCTCATGCTCCCAAGTTGGCTTCTGCTTAAACAGATCATTTAACTAATTTTTCTCTTTAAAAAAATTAGAAGATATCTTCTTTTTTTTTTGTTCCAATTCATCTCCCCCCTCTCTCTCTCTAATTCCAACCAATTTTTTTTTTCTTTTTTTTTTTTTTTTTTTTTTTTTTTTACAAATCATTTTATATTTATTAAACTATCATATTCCTTATTTATTATCATAATCCATATATCTTTATTTTCATTTTTTTTGTTTATAATCTTTTTTAAATAAAAAACTTGAATATTTTTCACAAGCAAAAAAAAACAACTTTGAATCGATGGTTTTAAATAAATGAAGAACACCACTTCTCAACGAACTCCGCGTAATGACGTGTACAATAATTCTCTGGGGGAGAATAAGAGATTTGTTCGGGGGCCTATCTAAAAAAAAAAAAAAAAAAAAAAAAAAAAAAAAAAAGAAAAGGCACACTCTCAAATTTTGTATTATTCTCTTTTAACTTTACCCTTAATTTAGAAAAATAAAGCAATGTTGTTCGCTGTTTCTCGCATTGCCCGTCCTACTGCTGCCCCCGCTAGGTAATGACATGGACATGAATCATAAGCTCTTTTTTTTTATTTAACCCCGTTTCTATTTTATAGCAAGGCTATTCAAGCCCGTAACATGGCTACCTTGAAAGAAAGTAAATATATATATATTTTTTTTTACTTGACATGAAATACTCAATGTTGACACACAATTTTTTTTTATTCAATAGTTCAACAACGTTTGAAGTCTGTTCAAAACATTGAAAAGATTACCAAGTCCATGAAGATGATTGCCTCCACCAAGGTCGCTAAGGCCCAACGTGGTATGGAATCTGCTCGTGTTTTCGGTACCGCCTCTAGCAGTAAAGTATACGTGACGATTTAATAAGAGAAAAAAAAAAGAGAGAGACGGGGAAATTAAAGAGAAAGATAGAAGCGCGAGTGTGTTGTTTGATAGAATGAGAAACTTCAAAAAAAAAAAACGAATGAGAAGGGGATCTCTCTCTTTATAAAAAAAAAGAAATACCAAATACTAATTGTTTTATTTTCATGGCTATAGCTCTTTTCACTAGCGCTGAAACCAAGTCTACTCCCGAAGACAAGATCCTTTTTGTTGCTGCTTCTTCTGATCGTGGTCTCTGTGGTGGTATTCACTCCAGTGTCAGTAAGGCTACCCGTAAAGCCATTGCTGAAAAGCCCAGTGCTGAGCTTGTCATTCTCGGTGATAAGCCCAAGGCTCAATTAGGTCGTGTCGTCCGTAACAACATTGCTCTTTCTTTCAACCAAATCGGTAAGGATATGCCTTCTTTCGAAGAAGCTTCTTCCATTGTCGATGTCATCAAGTCTCAAGATATTGAGTTCGATACTGCCAACATTGTTTACAACAAGTTCATCTCCGTTGTCTCTTATGAAGCTTCCATCATCCCCGCTTTCTCTGAAGCCACTTTCAAGGCCTCTCCTAACTTTGCTGTTTACGAAATCGAGGATGATGTTCTTGCTAACCTCCAAGAATTCTCTTTCGCTAATGGTCTCTACTGGGCTATGGTCGAAGGTCATGCCGCTGAGATGTGTGCTAAGCGTGCTGCTATGGAGAACGCTACCAAGAACGCTGGTGAGATGATCAGCAAGTTGACCATGACTTTCAACCGTGGTCGTCAAGCCGTTATTACCAACGAATTGAGTAAGTATTTTTTTTTTTATTTGTTTGTGTTTTTTTTTTGTTTACTGATTTTTTTTTTTCTGTAGTTGATATTATTACTGGTGCTTCTGCTCTTTAAACAACATGAAATAAATACATGTGTGTAGATTCGTTGCACGTTATTTTATCTAATTGATTAAAAATATATACTACAAAAAAAAAATGAAGGGTCATTATATATCAAAGTCCTTGCTGTTTGTAACAAAATAAAGATATTATATATAAATACATTTCGATCATCGAGGAGAGAGATAGTACATCCTATTGTCTATCTCTCTCATTCTTATTTTATGATATTTTCGATCGGTTTTCTCCATAGTAACAAGAGTAGTTAAAACTAAATACTTCTTCGATCGCTCGATTAGCATAGTAACCTAACGTAAAAAAAAAAAAAAAAAAAAAAAAAAAAAAAAAGTCTGAGTTTCATTAAGACAGACTTTTTAACAATTATCATTTTTTTCTTTTTTTTATTTCTTTTCTTCTTTGCTATCAACATGGGCGATTCAAATAATAATAACAATCCAGAAAAGGCGTTGGAAGAATTTCGAAACGCTTGGAAACAAGAAGTTCAAAAGAAGCATGTACAGCCCGAAAGCAGTTCTATTAAAGGTTTAACTAAAGCAGCAACAGAACAACAGACAGAAGAAAAGAGTGTAGCCGACCTAATTGATAAAACCGAAGCATTAACTACACAAAAAACCCCTGTTACAGCCATGGAGCATTATATTATTGCAGTAGATCATGAACGTCAAGGAAAATTAGGTCAAGGTAAAAAAAAAAAAAAATTGGTTCTAATTTCTGTACATTCTCACTCTTCGTTACCGCAGCACTTGATAGTTATCGTCGTGCTTTTAAACTTGATCCTGATATCGATTATGCGTACAAGAAGCATTATCAGGATACAATTTTACCCAGTATTCAGAAAAATAAAGATCAACCTGCAAAACAGGAGAATGAGTTTAAGCATATTGTGCCTTTGGGGAAAGAATATACTGCACCTTCTGCTACCAGAAAGGACCCTTTAGCTGATTTAATCATTTCGTTTCAGAATGATCCCGAGTTATCTTATATACCTTTACTTGATTATAAACCAATAGCTATAGCCAAATTACCAAGTAAGAACTTTAATTATTTATGGAAACAAGGCACATATATTAAAAAAAAAAAAAATTAATTTATTTTAGGTGAAATTATGCTGCAAATTTTACGCCACTTGGTATTAAATTCAGTTTCAACTATACCTTATTTTGCACTTACATGTAAGAAATTCTTTTTGCTCAGTAGAGATCCATCGGTATGGCAATATGCGTGTACACAAGTATTTAAAGAGCCTGGTATGAGCTTAGAAGAATCGAGATTACATCAATCATTGTATGTAGAAAGATTTGATGGACACTGGATGCGAATGTTTATTGATCGACCACGAATTCGATACGATGGGGTTTATATTTCAACATGTCATTATATTCGACCGGGAGTATCTGAAACTGCATGGGAAAAACCAATTCATCTAGTCACTTATTATAGATACATTCGATTCTTTCCAAACGGTACTATCTTGAAGCATTTAACAACAGATGAACCCAAGCATGTGGTGAAATCACTTGTACCTGGATTCAATAAAAAGCAATGCTTTCATGGTAATTTTGTGGTGCTAGATGATGATCAAGTCTTGATTCGGATGAAGGATAGTACGTTAAAGAACGAGACGTTTAAGTTGAGCTTGAAGATCAAAACTACACATCGTGGAAGACATAACAAATTAAATTGGATTGATTATTGCAGCATCAGTTCTATGCCGGATAGAGACGATGATCATTTTGATTTAAAAATGTTTAAACCCTTCTTCTTTAGCCCTGTTAGAAGTTATAAAGTAGATTACGCAGATAATTCAATCCCTTTAGATTCTTTTTTTGTTTAAAATAAAGGGGAAGAGAGAGATAGAGAGGGAAAAGGGATTTTTTTTTTTTCATCTCTTTCTTTCTTTCTTTTTTGTTTATATTTATTTTTTGCCTCTTTTTTATTTCCCCTTTTAGCTTTTTAGATAGGGCTACAAGACTTGACATATCTTTATTTTTATTTTTTTTTCCTTTTCTTTCTTTCTTTTTATTTAAAAAAAAAAATGCTTGAAAAATTTATTAAAATATCAGAAAATGAAAAGATTCAAAAGATTTTGTCAAGTAGAGTTTATAAACGCATGTTTATAAGTTTTCTTATCTTGGCAGGAATGCTAACCTTGATTGGTAAATTAAACAGGGTTTTTGTTTACATGTAATATTCTCTAAAATAGCAATATATATACATAGCTCCTACTTGGCAAATATATACAGAAGAAGGAAGGTATATTCTAACATGAATAAAAAAGAGACTTGGTTAAAAGCTAATGATTATATTTATATACAGATCTTCTACATTAATTAGTTATAGAGATCCTAATATTAGAGGAGAATCAGTTTATATAGCAGCATCGGTATTAACTGTAGACTTCTCGGCCAAAACGTATACAATTAATTTCGTATTGCAACCCAACGGTACTTTAGCAAATGATTTTGGTGAATTAAAGTAAGAAATAGACATACATATACGTAAAAAAAAAAAAAAAAAGAAAAAAAAATCTAATAAATATGTATATACGTATAACAAAATAGCCAACGTGTTACCATTCGATTTTCTGCTATTGAGAGTTATGATTTAGAAATAGGCGATGCAATTAATCCAATTCAAGTTACTTTTAAATATGATGAAGGAAGTGAGATAGATTATCCATTAGACTTTTACTCTGGTTATTTCGATCTCTTTGTATATCACATGAATGATACAAGTCAATCTATTCCAATTACATTTCATTTAGATGCAAGTATTACTTCCTTTCATTTTATGCCTACTTTGCAACATCGTCAATACGCTTCCAATGGTACGGATCGTATTAGTCTCAAGATACTCACCGGTAGATCAACTACCACACAAGGGTTTTCAATATTTATTTGTGTTCTCATGTGGTTATTATCGCTTGCTATGGGCCTATTTGGCTTTCAGGTCGTGTTTAGAAAAAGAAGGGCAGACGCACATGCTTGCATGATTGGTATTACCACTTTATTTGCTTTACCTGCTGTTCGATCCGCTCAACCAGGTATACCTGATGTAGGTTGTGTTTCTGACATTTTGGGTTTTTATTGGTAAAAATATATATACAAAATACACAATAATATATATATATTTATGTATGTACACATTTATAAACTCACACATCTATATCATAGGAATATGGCTATTCTTGCTAGTTCTACTATTGCAGTCATCATGTGTTGGGTAATGAGATGGGAATATATGGATCCAGAAACCATAAAACATCAACTAGCTATGCAGAATAATAATGCTTCTTGTACAAGTGTTTTGACTTGTGTAGAACCTAGTTTACGTGATGTGTAAAATAAACTTGAGCGCCGTCTTAATGTATACATTTATGTTTCTTCTTGGCACGTTCTTATTAATAATTTTTTTCACCCCTTGTCCCTCCTCCTCCTTTTTTTTTTTTTTCTATTATTATTATTTATTTTGTAATGCCTGAAGTAGTAGCAACACCTTCACTTTTGGCAGATGCCTTTTCTCAACATGTACAAGCGACAATAAAGTTAACACGAGTTGCACTTGAACTCGAATGGACTATCTTTACTCGATTCACAGTGGGAGTTATTGCAGCCACCTTGTTATCCATCATTTATCTCATATTGACATTAAGAAATTCAAAGAGACCTTTGGTTGTTTGGGAAAAATTAAATAAACCTTTGATTAAATTATTTAGACCGAGAATATTCGCTTTTTTATTAGGAAATATGAATCCTTATTCAAAGTCGATTGGTATGTTTTTGGTTTTTTGATCTGTATCAATATCTAAATTCTTTTTCATTTAGATATGAGAATTTCTACCTTTTCTCGTGGATTCTGTACAGGTTTTATGCGTGTATGTTTTTTTTTAATGTTAATTACAACGAAAGGAAAAAAGCTGATTTGTTTTATTTTTCTAGGACCGTCAAAGAAATCGAAATCCGTTTAAAAGGTAATTGATTGATTACCAGCAATCAAGATAACAAAAAAAAACCCCTCCCCCCACCATATTTATATTTCCTTTCGTTTCCTTTTAGTATTCATGCTACAGCACTTGCTACCTTTGCTGAATGTGTTGCAGAATTAGGTTTATCTAGTAGTTTAAAAGATAAGGAAGAGATCTCCCTTTTATCATTAGAATTAGAGGTAAAAATTTATTATTATCTTAAGACACGAACTTTTTTTTTTTCATAACTCCTATTCTTTTCCCTTAGTTTAAAAAAAAGGCTAGAGGCTTATTAACAGCATCTACTGATTTTACATTACCTCAAGAAGAAGAAGATGATGAAGCTGGTTCAAGAAAAGTAAATATTCAAGTTGTAGTAAAAGATCGTACCCTGGATACCGTTGCTATTGCTCATCTTGTTTGGGTCATTGAAAAAAAGTCAATCTGAGTTCATAAAAAAAAAAAAAAAAAAAAAAAAACTGCATACAACAATAATAAATACCTAAAACTGGTGGTCCCTGTTCTTTTTTTTCCTTTTCCCTTTTTTTTTCATTCTTATTTTATCTCTCTTTTTTTTTTTTTTTTTTTTTTTGTATGTTATAAAATAGAGTATGCCAGAAAATAATCTATTTCAATTTGCTCAAGTCATTACAGAGTTACCCCAAAATACAAATTATCATCATAGATATTTACATATTAGAAAAGTAAGAGACAAAACAACAACAACAAAAACTTGTTTTTAGATAAATATGTATATATATATGTGTATATGTATATATTTGTTTATATTACTAAAACTGTCAAATCTATCTCTCGTTTTTTTTAGAACGCTTGTGTTGTTTGTAGTGTTTGTTTTACTTGTTCAAAAGTAAGTTTTTTTTTTTTTTTTCTAGTAAAAAAAACGTGTGTTTATATATATTCTATAATAGTATTATGGTGTCGACTGCACTTGTGAAGAAGTTCAACCAAGAAGAGGAAAAAATTTACCTCCGGGTGGATTAGATTCTAGGGCGAAAAAACTTCATAGAGAAGATGGAGATGACTTTCAATTTTCGATGAAATGGATTAATGAAAATGCTCACACCATGTATAAAGATGATCAAAATACAGTGATAGGTTTAAGAGATTTAACTGAAGTTTCACTCTGTAAAGCCCACTCTAGTACATTATATCGAGCCAAGAAAAGACATGAACGATTAAAGTCTGAACCTATGTGTCCACAACAACAAGCTCTTGTGACATCAGGTGGATTAGCTGCTAGAGTCAGAGATATGTCATTTAATCATCCACCTCCACCTCCACCTCCATCGTCATCACAAGTACCTGATTTTCTTCAAATGACTCATTCAACCTCAAGTAAAAGAAAAAGAACAATCAAATCACCTAAAATAGAAGCTAGACCTAGTGTATCTACACCTCTTTATGGGTCGCGTAATAATAACAATAATCAATATATACAACAACAACAATCACAACAACATGATAACTTTCCCTCTCAATTACCACCACTTCAAGAACATACCTCTCGTAAACTTATTCCACATATTCCCATGGTCGTCGAAACCGTCTCGCTCAAGTCTTCTTCTGATTTTTATTATTTTCGTAATTTAGCCATCACTGACACTTTTACTTTTCGAGATTTGCTGACAGAAATCGACATGACAGGTTCTCCACCACAAGGAAAACGTATTGTCATTTCAGATCAAGATAAATTTTACCCATTAGATCAACCTATTCGAAGTGTCATTAGGAGACCTAACTCGACTCATTTAGAATTATCTCTTGGTTTAACTGACAAACCTTCTATTAACTGGAGTATTTACTAAAAAAAAAAAAATAATAATAATAATAAATTACTTTTCTGTTTTTATAAAAGTTTCTATATTTGGTGGTAAAAATGTGCTGCATTAAAAAACCTTTTTGTTAAAAAAAGGTAATTGTATTCAAAAAAAAAAAAAAAAAAAAGGCTTATTGAGTAAGTATTATACCTATATATGAACCATCAATGTTGCTACTTAAAATTCAAAAGAGGTTACGTGTTTATAGTTTTTGATAAAAAGAGTAATTTGGAATTGTATACAGTGACAGCCATTGGTAGATCCCTCATATCGGTGAAATGGATTACACACACATTTTAAGTTGGAGTACAGCCAAAACATTTGTCAAATCGAGCTAAAAAATATCTGGTATCACCCACATCTTTTTTTATGGAAAAAAAAAATATTTTATTTATAAGGTGGATTAACTAAAGACGTAGTACTACAAAAAAAAAAAGAAAAGAAAAATAATGTTTTCAGTTACAAAGCATACAAAAAATAAAGAGAATAAAACTTACTTTGAAGCATCTGTTCCTAATGAAAGGGATTGAAGGAGAGAGCTCATATCAGAAATGGTTTCGTTGGGTCTTTTAGAAAGACAAGTGTTTGTCAATGATTGTAAGCTTGAGCCACCTGTGGGTTGTATTTGACCCAGTAATGCTTCTTTCAAGTTATCAACACGAATTGTTTGTTTTTTACCAGGCTCAGTCTGCTTAGAAAAAAAATAAAAATTAATATATGAGAAGATGTATAAAAAAAATTTTAACTTTACATTATTTACTTCAGCGTTAGCCCAAGGCGTGGCTAATTTAGCTTTCAAGTCACTCAAGTTACGAGAAGTTCTGATTCTAAATGTACGATCATGATTGACTACGGAAAAAAAGATTTTAATATAAAAAGTACAATTTTTTTTAGATAAAATCTGAATTTTTTTACCAGATGCTTCAGAACCCCATTCGACTAAAAGTTTACTTTCCAATTCAGACCCTTCCGTATCATCTTCATCTCTTAACGGACCATCCTTTGACAAGGTCTCGACTACATACTTTCTGTCAACGAATTTATCTACAGGTGTTGAATTATCGGGTTCTAATGCATCAAATGTACTTTCATCACATTCTGCTTCTAATAAAAAGATGGGAGAATACTCGTCTAATTCGATACGTTTGTTTTTCAATTCCCCTGCGTATTGAATTAAACTATCAATCCGATAGAATTCAGCTACCATTAAAAGCCATTCAACTACAATAGCTGCAACAGCTCTTTGACGTGCTGTATTTGTGATCACACCCGTCTTGACCAAGGATTGAATTTTAAATACTAAAGGTACCGCTTTGATCGTTCCGTCTGCTCCAAATTTATGAGTCAAGGATGCTAAAATTTTATAAATGGCGGTGATATCGTGTACTTCAATATTAGGTAGTTGGATCCAGTCCACAATTGATTGATGAAGTGCATTGACAAGTAAGATATCTCCATGTTGATTTAATGTATGCTATAAAAGGGAAGGTTATTATGTTTGCTTTGTATTTCTAAAAAAAAAAAAAGAAAAAAATTACCTTTGGGTAAGGTCTATAAAAAGTAATATACACACGTGTTAAAAAAAAAAGTTTCTAAAAGTGTCACAATAAAACTTACTCTAAAGCGATTTCATTTTCGGAAGTGGCTTCCAAGTAATGTACAAGCGTAATTGCAAAATCCACTCTTGTTTCTATTTTTTTAAAGAATCTATATTAAAATAAAGCAATGGTATTTTAAAAAAATAAATAAAGTAATATCTTCGTACCTGAAGCAGGGTCTAATAATAAACCTAATGCAGGTACCCAAGCATCCATTGTTACAGTATTTGTATAGACTGGAGTATTTTCATTGCTGCTTTCAGTATCCTCCTTTTGAGCTTCCTTTTCTGAATTAGAAGAAGCAATGGTAACACAATCCAAACATTTAAGAACCACTCTTCTATATTCTATAATAGGTAATCCTTCTACCGACTCAAGAGCCACATTACCTACTCTCAATTTAGAGATAATAAATCCAGTTATATCGTTCAATTGATTCAAGTAATATGTTTGTGAAGCTAAACCACCAATACTATGTACTAATCCATGTTGAATTGCATAAGCTAATGATTCCGTTGGTTTCTCTTGCTTATCAAATGTATGGCCTTCTTGTACGGATTTAATCAAGTGTGTGAAAAGTGAATTCAGTACTTCGAGTACAGAAATACCAACAAGTGGAATATTTGCATTGAGAATTGTGTCTAAAATGGAAACAAGCGATGCGTGTTTTTCCATAATATAGTTGGCTCCAGATGATTTGGTCGAGGTTTCTAATTGTTGTAATACTTCAGAAACTAAAAGGTAACGATATTGAGGCTTTTATATATATATAAAAAGGGGGGGGGGTTAATTCTCTGTATATAGGTGTCGTTTTATTCTACTTTACTTGAAGTGAATCTAAAGCTAATTCCATCATAGCAACGGCAAAATGTGATGGCCACCATTTTCCTTCAGCATCCATAAATCTATATACATATATGTTATCATTTTAAGTTTTTTAATGAAATTAAAAAGTTGAGTTACGTGAATAAAGGTCCTAATGATAATTTTACTGCTGCACCATTGGCTTTACTGAAAAGAAGTGATGTTGTTTTAGCAGCCAAAACTTCTACATCATGTGCGTTTAATGTTTCGTGTCCAATGACTGATTGTTGCATATCGATATCTTCGTTACTACTATATTTATCAAAAAGAGAGAGTTCATTTCTATTGTGTTTGTTTGTTTGTTTGTTTGTATCTATCTATCTATCTATCTACCTTTGTGCTAATGCATTGGCTGGATTTTTAGATTTGGATAATGCGATGATAAGAGGAGATAGAATAAGGTCTAATTGTACCTTAAAATTAGATGCTTGAAGAGCAACAGATGCTACTGCTGCCTGTAAAGCACGTTGTCCAATATACATCATTCTAAAAGAGAGAGAGAGAGAGAGCGTCAATATATAAAAAGAGAGAATCAAAAAATGATACTTTACTGTAATTTTAAAATCTCGTCTGTATTTTCAAAAGCACAAAATCCTGCAAATTTCTTTAAAAGTAACTCATAATCACTTGTAAGTTCAGCATCTACGCCTAATGTAGAACCATCATGATGATTGGTAAATACTACAAACTAATGATATCAAATTAGATCATCTTATTTCTCTCTAATTTTACATATTTGAGGCTTTACCACTTGACAAGCAAGATCAATAATTTCAATGTCTTTTGTTTCCAACATCATATCAATAATCTTGACAACATATTTAGAAAACAAGTTTAAATCACGGTGACAAGCTTCAATTAAAGCTTTAATGATTTCCAAAGATACTTGATTATTTCTATTAAATTTTAACTATTGTTAATTTATATTTCAATGTGAGCATTTTTTTTTTTTTTTTTAATATCTTACTGTTTTCTAGCTTTTGCAATATCACGTTCTACTTTCTTTTCCAAAAATAAGCCAACTTTTGTAAGCTTTACTGGTCTTGAACTAGCATAGAATACAAGATAACTTAGTTCAGAAGACCGAGGTCCTTTTTCACCTTCTTTCTCGGGATAACAGTTGTTAATAAGTGTTGCATGCTTAACGTAACTAAATAAGGAGAAGGTGTTGGTTTAGGAGAATGAACAGGATTCAATTAGTTTTTTATTTTTGCGATTCTGTTTTATTTTTTTCCTCATCTTACAGATGCATGTTTTTTTAGTTTATTGTTTAAAGAAAGAAAATAAAATAAAAAAAGAAAACGAAAGTGTGATTTCAAAACCAATCAGCAGTTTTTTAAACTAATTTGATTCCCAATCACAGCCATTTGGATTATTTTAAGTTTTCATGTTGTACCTGAATTCTCGTTTTGCCCTGTATCGTACTACTCCCAATCATATGCGGTGTGGAAATTTAATAACATTGGTGAAATTTACAATACACTAAATAATATGAAATTAAACAAATTTAACTGTGAATTAAAAAGAGCTTTAATCTTGTGTGGGAATTGTAATTGATACCACTATTCTCCTTGACTTCTGGTAGCTCATTCATTTGTCAAGTCCTCATTTCAAAATATGTTTATCACTTATTTAAAAATAATGATTGCAAAAAACCGCTAATTATATTCACCCCTTCTTATTGCGGGTTTCTTTCAATCATTCTGTAATTTCGAATTGATTTGAATTTTCCAGGTGAAGACAGTAAATGATGAAGGAAGAGAACATAACAATTGCACTTCAGAAGAGCCCACTGGCATACGGAAAAAAACTCGTTAGCTTAAGTTTGTTTAGTTACATGAATTATCGTATGAGAAGAACAAAAAATAAGATTAGATATTCCATTATGAGCACTGTCAAATATTGCGTTGCTCATATGTTCTTTGCTGACACGGTTATTATAATGTGTTACACTTTATAATATAATTTACAAGAAAAAATTTATTAAGTTAGGTACGGGGACGGCAACAAGGTTGTCAATAGGAAAGTTATTTTCAATGCTAATATTATTGGTATCTCGTAAATCCAAAATTAATAATTGATTAACCGGATTTGCGGATAGATCACGATCAAATAAAATGAGTAAACTAGTGTTGTTGATAAGAATGACTATATGTAAAAGAATGAAAATTTGTGAACGTTTGATCCTTTTTGCTTTCTTTTTTATAATATACCTGAATGACCAGATAGCGAACCAGAAACGTTAGAAGGGGTAAAACTAAATGTTGAGACTTACAAGACATAGTTGGTATATGCAGAGTATAACAGTAATCTGTTACAGCTATAATAATAAAGAATTAGTATTCAAGTCTTTCTGTTTATGTATACTATATTGGAAGATATAATACTACTTTTGGTACTATATAAAGCTCCTCCATAAAGTAGAATGTCATCGTCATTTTGAGCTTTCATTTTTTTTATATAAAAAAACTGTTAGCAAATGGTAGGGGTATATAAATGTATTCTCATTGCTACTAACGTAAAGTGGCTGTATGTCGCATTCTTCCTGACGGAGGCTCATTATTTATAAGTTCATCGGACCAATTTCCATTGACAGTGTTAAATATGGTAGCATATCTCATATCAATATAAAGATATTCTCTCTTGGGTACATCGAAGTAAACTCCTCACCAATGTAAAACATCTTTTTGGCTTCTGGGTAATAGTTAAATTTAAAAGTAATTGAACTCTTGAAAGCGTAACATAGGCTGAATATATCGTCTGATAAATATAGGCTAGGTTTCAAATGTTGTTGAAGATAGATACGAGTGCATGTCTTATATAGGAAATTAAGTCCTTCTAAATCCAATAGATCATTGATATGCAACAGATGAGTATTTAATGCGAATTCCTGGAATAAGTGCAACCTGTCCAACAACATTGGATCCAGTGACAATCAACCTTCAACCAGTTATTAACTCGTTACTGAGAACTAAAAAATAGCTAACGTGTGACTATGAAATAAATATGTATCTAATGTTTTTAATAGAATAATTGCAGCTATATTATTCAGGGAATCTCTATTGGGACTGATTTTTCCTGAGCGTTAAATAAATTATTTCTAGACTGAATTGTTGAAGGCTCAAACAATTAACCGTATAGAAGAAACCACTTTATTATTGTTTTTTTTTTTTTTTTTTGTATTCTACACCTATCGTTCCTCAAGTTAAATTCTTCTGCGAGACTCATTGCTTTATATTATTGTTTGTTCTCTATGTATTTAATAAAATTTTAATTTTACCAAACCCCTCCCTCCTCATAGAAACCACGAGAGCATCATTAAAATAGTTAACTCGATATATGAACCTTTCATCTAAATGAAAGAAATTTTTTATAAAAAAATAGAAAATAAAATAGATCATTCATCTTTTACTATTAAGCAAGCCAATAGCAATAGTAAAAAAAATATATAATTCGAGTTATCAATCTTTTAAACTGATACGATTTATCAAATAGACATATTATAATATGCTAATATCTTCAATAGTTATGATTGACCATGAGAGTCTGAAGAAGTTATTTTCACAAGAATTATTATAGAGGCTTACCCTCTGCTGATATTTCAGAAATTGCTGACTTGCCTCAGGCTTGGGAAGATCCTGATAAGTACTTCACTTTAAAAATTAATAAAAAAAATGCCGCAGAAATGTTTTCAAGAGATAAAATAAAAATGAGAGAAAGAAAGTGTCTGAAAAGCGTCCAAGTGTAAATTGGAGCTAAGCCATCATTTGCGTGTACAAATTCGGCTTCACTAGCAGAGATTAAGAGATGAAAAAAACATTAACGACTCACCTACAACTTCTAACCAGCTGTCTGCTTAAATTTTTATGGATAAGGCAAATAATGTAAAACAGAACCTAGGCTTTCATTACTATCAATGATTGCAAAGGAATAGAGGATTAATTTGAGCTGTTGCGCAACTCGATGTCGTCCTGTATTTATTTATCGTTAATGGTATTTGTTTATCTCAGCATCTATTAAAGTAACAGCGCCACCATCTCTCGATAACAAGAAAATTCGAATATGTTAAATCTTTTTCAAGTACCAGTAGTTTATTAGATGAGGTCTTGATCTTAAAATAGCTAATGCAGTCGTATTCGTTTATTTGTGGTTTTTATTTTATGGTTCTTGTCACACTAACTATTTATTTCGTATTAAGTTTGTAGATCAAAAGCGTCAAATTTTTTTATAAGCACAATAAAGCTTGCTGAAAGCCTTAAATAAATCAAGATAAGAATTTTGTTAATAGTGTTTATTATTGCTAAAAAAAAAAATAAGAGCAGAAAAGAGTAAGATTGACAGTCTTGGATCAGAAGTAATTTATGTTACACATGTAAAATAGTCGTTTTTATGGGTAAATCCAAATATGGGTCTAAGCGTTTTTTTTTTTTTGTATGAAAATCCGGATGAAGTTTGGTGATACTGAGAAATCGACTTTTAAATGATAAATTAAAGAGTGATATTAGATGAAAGAAGGAACTACTCTTCAAATAGTAGTCAATGATAAGAAGATAAAACTTGTGTATATCAGGGACGAAGGCACCGTTTTTGCTTTTTTGGTCTTTTATTAATTAATTGTTTACTTTACTGTTTTATTCGTGACAAAAGAAAACACACGATCAAAAAAAAAAAAAAAAAAAAAAAAATGTTGGTTGCAGTTACTTTACAAAAAATAAGGTTTTAGCTCCTCAAACGATATCAAAATAAGTAAATGTAGTATCCGAGGAGACTCGATGAGGTACAGATCATCCAAATACGGTGATAGGCTTAACACGTTTGTCACTACGCCTTTGTGTAATATAAAAACATTGAGTATTATTGGTAACATAATTAGAAGCTTTGTCGTTTTTTTTTATATAACATCTGTTATATACATGTCATGATATTCATGATCTATATACAAAAGTAAATCTTCCCATAACTTGACAACCGGGTGTTTACAAAAGTTAGATATATTTAACTCGAGTAAAAAGTCGTTTTCCTCTTCTCTTTGGTCTTTTTCAAATTTACTGCTAAATATGAGAAATTTATTCTTGCTTGTCTTCCTCATACTTTTACTCAGAGCAAACGTTAAATCAAAGGAATTAGAACCTCGTGGCGGACAAAGTAAAACAAAACTCACGTTGAAAGAATTTAAATAAACTTAGCTACTTATTTTTAAAATTAGAGTGTGCACTATTATCCAGTAAAATTTATTGTTTTGGTGGAATTATTAAGGGAAGCTTTGGCGACGATGTTTTAAATTCGCTTGATATCTATAAAAATGATGGTGCTTCATTGTCTAAATTAAAAGATCAATGGGAAGAGGTAAACCCGCGTAATCCAACTAATATTGTAATTGGAAGAAGACATGCTGCGCAAGCAGCAGCAGATGGCGTAAGGTTTTTAATTCAAGGAGGATATGATAATGAGTCGAAAGTAAAAATGGAAGATCAAACTATTGCATATAATTCCAATACTGACACTTGGGATGAATTTACTAATCACGGCAGTGACACTGATACTAATATCGATTTCTACAATGGCTACGACAGACAAATGTAAATTCTGAAATTATTTCACTTTTTTTTTTAAAAAAAAGAAGAATATATTAATAGAAAAACTTTTGTTTAAAGATATCATGGAAGTGCTGAATATGTTCCAGGTCTAGATGGATTCGCATTCTACGGCGGAAAAGAGGTGTAAGGCATAATAACTCGAGTATAATCTGTGCAACATATCTAAATAATCTTTTTCTTTTTAACTTTTCAGCTATGCTTCTGCTGAATACAATTTTACCACTCTAGATAATCAAACCTTAAGCGAACTAAATTATATGAATTCCTATAACATCACTGAGAGTCTGTCTGGGTTCTATTACTTCACACTTTTTAATGCGAAAACTAATGTACGTATAAACACATAAAATACCCAATTAAATTTACATGGATAATTTACGTTCTCTTATTTGTATTCGCTTATATAGACTTGGACTACTCTTTCACAATTAGAGCCACCTAATCGTTATTGGGTCGCTCTCAGTGCAACTTATCACCCAAAAACTCAAAAAATATTTTATATTGGTGGATGTTTTTACACTGACGAACATCCTAACTTCTGTATATCAAGGAATATGTCATACGTAACTACATTTAATACTATTACTAATACTTGGTCAAAAGAATATGTTCCTGGTAATGGTCCAACAGAAAGACATAATCACACAGCCACTTTGCGTCAGTACCGATAAAAGAATAATTATAAATGTCTATCATTTACTAACATGTTTTTTTTAAAAAAAAATGATGATAGTTCCAAATGGCGATGACATTTTATTGTATGGAGGAACTGATCATGACGGAAAAGGTACTGTTACATCATCAATTTTAATATACATGAACAGAAAGACTTGGATATTAATTTATTTATTATTATAGTTATGTTGGATTATTGTTTTACTCTCAATGTACCGAATATGTCTTGGAAGTTACATAATTTATCTGCTCCTAATAACAATTTTGGTCCACGATCTCAGCACTCAGGTATACTATAAAA
Source organism: Pilaira anomala (assembly GCA_025716855.1). NCBI lineage: Eukaryota > Fungi > Mucoromycota > Mucoromycetes > Mucorales > Mucoraceae > Pilaira > Pilaira anomala. The sequence continues at coordinate 682,685 of JAIXMQ010000005.1, forward strand.
AAAAAAAAAAAAAAAAATTAAAAGCTCACAATTTTTCATTCATTTATAGCTGTTCTTGTTAACAACAGTCTATTCATTTTATTTGGTTATAATGTATACATGAATCCGGTTAATCAATTATTGATTTTGGATGTAAGAAATGTCAGCAATTTGGCCTTTGCAGATAAAATTTCTGCATATGACACTGCAGGCAAAAAAAATGATAGCGACAAATCCAGCGGCTCTGAAAAAGGATTAAGCACAGGAGTAATTGCAGGAGTTGTAGCTGGCTGTATCATAGCTGTATGTGTTCTTTTATAAAATATTTATTTGGTACATAAGAAATTCTCACTCACAAATAATATCTAGACTGCACTGGCTATTTTAGGACTCGTTTACTGTTTACGTAAGAAAGCCAAACAGACACAAGAAAACAAACAAGAAGAATTATTGGAGGTTGATTGGGACAGAATTGACAATCATTATAAAGAAACTAACTTTCCGCTTAATGTCACCTCATCAACTATATACCAACATCAGAAACTAGATATACAACAGCAGCAAGGACAAAAAAACTCCACTCGACAACATATCTCGGCTAACGTTTACTCTGAAGCCAATAGTAATAACACTGCTACATCAACATCCCAACCCGTCCTTGCTTCAGCAGCAAATAATTATCAAACTAAACCAAATATCGCTGAGCCTATTCTCCCTGATATTGTTAAACCTTCAATAACTACAAGTCCTACAAAACCTGATGGTAGTGTTTAATTGTATTACTATTATTATTATAACAGACGTTTCTTATGAAAAATAGTTGTGCTTTTTTTAATGTAACGGATCATATTTTTGATAAATATAATAGTATTTCTCCAAAGATTGGTAGCATATTATCATATCGTTAAGTTAATTGGTATTATTGATCACTAATGAGATTGCTACGGCTGATCTGAGAAAAGACTGATATGATAAATAACCTATTTTTGTTGCGATAAATTCATCATATTTGTTGAAAATCTCTAGTGATGAGTACTACATGCAGCAGTTAAACCCAGAACTTACAGTAAAGGTAAACGAGTACTTGAATATATATATAAACTTAGTAAAAAACTTTGGTTATAAATTATGTTCTAAATTATAACACATTACAAAATCACGGTTAACAAAGAACATATGAGCAATGCAATATTTAACCATGTACATGCATAGTGGAGCGATTAAAGGTCGTGTTTCCTTACATCTGCTTATTTTATAGATAATTTACAACACGGAAAATCATCATTTATGACGAACAAAATGACGTGATTGGTTTTGAATTAAAGGCCAAGGCAAGTTTCATATAGTTTTATCTAATCCTTTTATAATGTTTATCAGATTTGTATTCCACGTGATAAAGAACTTTTCTGCGATCACTTTTTTTTTCTGTTACACTTGCGTCAGAAAACTAGGTGTGTACGCTTTTCTTACCATGCCATTCACAAAGGTGACACCACACATGATTTAATGGGATAAAAGTTATGCCTTTAAGTAGACTACTTTATAAAGATAAAGATATTTTATTTCGTTAAAAAAATTATTTTTTATCGCTAGCAATAGCTATTATGTCAATATTAGAAAAGCGATGCACGGTTGATCCAGCACTTGATTCCTTAATATTCTTGGGATCACTTGGTTTAATTGAATTATCTTCAGCAACTCTACGCATAGCTTTACCCAAAGTATCAACCGAAACGAGTAATTTGAGATTGAAGAAACTATCGAAGGGGCTAAAGATAGTGGTAGAGAAAAACTCTGCCCATCGGAAGCTTGAACGGGGCTCTACAGTTTTTAATCCACCTGGAAGAAATACAGAGACCTTTTGAAAACCCAAGGATTTTAACCCTTCTTCAGCCTCTGCCTTAATTCTGAGTAAAGAGATCATTGAGCTTGTATCAGCGCCCGCAGAAGAGCAATAAAGATAATGAATAGGAGATAATGTATTGTTATCAGATGGCTTGTTTTCTTCGGCAATAATTTTAGCTGCATTCAATACATATGTTTTTTCAATCTTTTCAGTGTTTGGTTCGAAGAGTGAAGTACCAAGACAACAGAAAACGTCACTAATTAAATAACAAAATTGATAAATAGAAACTTGTGATTACAAATGATGTGCTATTTACTTGATGTTTCTAAAAACCTCACGATGAGCTTCCAAGTTCTCGAAATCAATTGTCTTTTGTACCTATGTAGTACAATAATTCAAATTATGTCGTATTAGCATTTTTTTTATGAAAAAAAATTGTGTTTTAGTATCTCGTACCAACTTATTTTGAGGAATAGTATCGTCAAGTTGAACTGGGCGTCTTCCAGCTGTAATAACTTTAGCATATTTTCCATTTTTTAATGCATCGATTAAAACCTGTTTGCCGACAGCCCCTAAATACTATTCAGATATACTATATAAAATAAAACATAGTTGTTAAAGATAGATATACCTGTTGCTCCGAAAATGAGTGCAGTACGATCCATTTTTTTTAATAAATTAAATAATTGTTATGGTAAAAAAGAGAGAGAGAGAAAATAAGGTGTCGTTTTATATTACTTTGAGTTTTAATCAATTAATTTATGTGAAACATGTCTAATTATACAGATAGAAATTAAGAAACAAATGGTATCCACTTTTCATTAAATATTTAAGTGAAAAGCACCAAGGTGGTATTTACGTATATCATTGAACAGATTCAATCTTTCATACAGAATACTGTTTAAAGAATGGAAAATAGGCTCAAGAATATATCTGTCATGTTTAAGAGTACCATCAACCGTCATCCGTTTTGGGATGAGATCTTCAAAACTGCCCCCAAATTGTACTAATACGTATACTTGCTATTTAAAGAATATTTTTGGGTGAAAGTGGCAGCTCGTGATCAAAGTGTAGATCCAATTGTATTCAAGGTGACGTTTTATCAATTTCCTTTTTTCAAACAAAAATTAAAAATAAAAATAAAAAAACCACTTTATAGTTTTCTTTTTAAAAAAAAAATATATTATATGACTGAATCCACAATGAATCGTACGGCACTTATTTTAGGCGCTACGGGTAAAATAAAAAATTAGAAAAAAAATGCCATACTTAATACTCTTTGTATCTAAAATATATGTGTATAGGTGCGGTTGGTAAAGAGCTTTTAAAAGATGTCTTAAAGAACGGAAGTTATACCAAAGTTATTTCAGTTGGAAGACGTCAAGTACAACTAGACGATAGCATCCCTCAAGATAAATTAGTAAGTAGGATTGAAAACAAAAAGAAAATTATAAGTGTGAAAGAGGTATTGATATCTGAACTAGGTGCAAAAAACAATTGATTTCGAGAAGTTGGATGAGTGCCGTGAAAATTTTAGAAACGTCAAGTAAGTCCTCGCTAAAAATTGTTTTATAATATATATATACTTAAGTCAATCTGTATTCATAGTGATGTATTTTGTTGTCTTGGTACAACACGCGCAGACGCTGGTAGCAACGAGAATTTCAAAAGAATTGATCAAGAATACGTGGTAGATTCCGCCCGAATTATAGCAGAAGAGAACAAACCTGCTGAAGGTGGAGCTAATGCATTAGCGCCAGTCCATTATCTTTATTGTTCTACTATGGGATCTAATAAGGATTCTATGTTTCTTTACCCTAGAACCAAAGGAGAGACAGAAGAAGCCTTATCTGAAACTGGATTCGAAAGGGTTTCGATTTTCAAACCTGCATTTTTGAGACCTGTTGAACCTCGCGCACGTCCTAGATTAGCGGAATATATTGGTCTTACTGTCTTTACACCTATCAATCGTTTATTTAATCTTGGTGGTATTATATCGACTCAAACGGTTGGAAAAGCTATGCATAAAGTAGCTGAAGATATTTCTATTAAACCTACTGATACAACTCTTATTCAAGAATCAAGGATTGGTACTTTTGTCTCTCGTTTTGTCAATTCGGATATTCAAAAAATTGGTGGCGGCACTACAAAATAATAATAATTCTTACTTTTTCCAAATAAAAAATAATTTTTTTTTCCCCTTCATCTCTTTTCAACATAATCTTAACACAACACATATGAAGGATCTGGATATTCTCGCTGTAAGACAAAAGAAAAAAAAAGAAGAAGACATCTATTTTTAATAGTAAACTTTTTTTATTTATATATATCTGTAGTTTACTGTTGAACTCGGTCAGTTTTACGAAAAGTCAAAAACAGCAGGAACTGTTGCTGTTACAATGAAAAGAAGTAATAATAACAACAAAGTAGCCTCAACCTCCTTTCATCTAAATTTTCTATTTTACTAGTGACTGGACCAAGATTAGTCATGGTCTCTAAAGTTAAAAAGGCTTTACCAAAAGGTGGTGAAGCAGTAGTTTCAGCCCCAAAGAAAGATGATGTTCAATACCCATGTCTTGTTCGCGCCGTTTATAAAAAGCAAAAGATTAGCACCATTGTACAGTACTTTACATTATTTGACTTGATTCTAATTTATTTTATTAACATTTTTTTTTTTAAAAAAAAAGGTCGCGCCTGAAGATTTTGATAGATTTCAAAATGCCTATAGTACAATCATTAGAGCTTATATGGATTCTTTAAAAAAGAAGGACCGTTCCAAGAAGGTCAAGAAAGTTACAAAATAATCAATAAATATAGTAATAAAAACAACGGATAATAGAAAGAGAAATCAATGCATAAATCAAATAAATGGATAAAGCGCTTTAGTTGAAATATTGTTTTTTTATGGACTGTTAGTGAATTAAAAAAAAATGGATTTACTTTAACAACAGGGATTATTATTGTATTCACGAGAGGGTTAATGGAATGAGATGTAAAAAGTGTGTGATTGGGTTTTCCTATTAGTTTAAAAACGTCAGAAAGTGAGGCAGGAGTTATTAGCTTTTTCATACTAGAATATATCATATTGCTTGTATTGAGAATTAATCATATGTGCACATCTGGGATACTTAATGACAAGAATAAATATGTCTTTTATTTAGATATTATTATTAATTACTACCAATTGATTGAAGATCAGAATTAGGAAAGCGAGATACTAAAGATCCAATAACAGATTTCTTATCGGTATTCTTAGCATCTGTAGGCTTAACTGACTTATCTACAGCGATACGATGCATTGCTTTACCAACAGTTTCTACCGAGATAATTTGTCCAACACCAAACATAGAATGAATAGGTGAAAAAATAGCGGAACCTATACTTTCCATCAATCGAAATCTTGGACGAGGTTCTACAGTTTTTAAAAGTCCTGGATTACAGATAGAGACTTTTTCAAAACCTGTCTTTTCTAATGCTTCTTCAGTCTGTCCTTTGGTTCTAGGATACAAGAACATGGAATCTTTATTAGGTCCCATAGAAGAACAATAAAGGAAATGAACAGGGGCCAAGTCTTCTTTGCTAGGTCGATTTTCTTCTACAATTAATTTTGCTGAATTCAATACATATTCTTGATCAATCTTGACGAATTTCTCTGCACTACCAGCATCTGCACGAGTAGTACCAAGACAACAAAATACATCACTATACAATAGAATTTAATAAGATAAAAAAAAAAAAAGATCGAGAAAACACTATTAGACTTACTTGACATTTTTAAAGTCCTCACGATGTGCTTCCAAGTTTTCGAAATCAATTGTTTTTTGTACCTTTTTGTTTATATTCATTATTAATCAGCTGGTTTATATAGTCTTTTTTTCTTTCATCTTACCAATTTATCTTGGGGAATACTCTGATCGAGCTCAACTGGTCGTCTTCCGACCGAAACGACCTTGGTATAGGATCCATTCTTTAAAACATCCTTTAAAAGTTGTTTACCAACAGCACCTTTATTGTTATAATTTTAGTAGGCACACTAAAGTTTAATAAGTTATATATACCTGTAGCACCAAAAATTAATGCAGTACGATTCATATTAGATTCGCTCATAAGAAACTATTTTTTTTAAGAAAAAAAAAGAAAAAAGAGAAAAAGAGAGATAAAATGTACAAAAGGTCTTTAAAAAAGCAGTAAAAAAAAAAACTCCAACATTTTGCTTACTAAATTAGGGAAGAATTATATAAAAACGTCACCTTTCTGACAAGTTTACTTTTTTCTTTCAAAATGATATTTACATGGCATAATTTTTATTAAAAAAAAAAAAAGAAGAGAGTCTATTTGTTATTAACACCAAGTTCAGGAAGTCTTTCAATGGTGTATTTACGATTGGCAATATACATGATTGGAATACCGGGAATTTTACGAATACGACGCTTCAAATCACGATCACAAGTAGCAACGATATAACACTTGTGTTGCATAACACGATTTACTAAACAGTCATCTGCATAAGTACCTTTATGAGAACAAGGAAGACGTTCAAAACGAGGATCACGCGCAATTCTAAAATATTATGTTAGTTTTTTTTTTTTTTTTTACTTTCTCTCTCTCTCTCTCTCCCTCCAATTTTCCCATTTACCTACTTTAATGCAATACGATATTTAGGGCCCAATTTTTCTAATTCTGCCAACACACAATCAGTAATACAAGGAACAGCTAATATATAAGTTAGTATCAATACCAATTACAAATGTCCAGAATATATATATTTTACATTTTGCGTAAAGACAATCCATCATAGACTTTACAAGTTCAAGCTTATTTTGAATAGAGAAATTGATGAAATTAGTATCCACCAAAATATGATAAGGTGGTCCAAGTGCTGCATTATATTGGAAAAACATGGAAGAAGCAACTTGAGGACTACAAAAATAATATTAGCAAATCTGTCATATCTTAATATTCTCTCTCTCTCTCTCTCTCTCTCATTTACTTACAGATGACGAACTGCTTTTTCTTCCTTCTTTTCCTCCTTTTTCTTTTGCTTTTCTTGGTTTTCCTTTCTATATACAACAAAAAAAAAAAAAAACACTGTCAGTTTCGATCGCTTTAAATATATTTTGACAGAATCTACTTTACAATCTAGTATCATTGGTACTGATCATACGCTTAACTTGCGCAAATTTTCTAGTTGTTTTGGCTTTACCCTAATAAGCTTTATTTTAATAACCTGATCTCTACATTCCATTCGATCTATATAACAACTTACCATTATTCAAGTTTTTTTTTTTTTTGTATAAAGTAAAATATCGAGAAGTAAAATAAAAAAAAAAAACTTAAAATGCCAGAAAAAAAAAAGTTACCAAGTGACTGTAATAATGTGACTGTATATAGCTAAAATTACAACCAATCACAGCATTTAAATCATCTTCAAATCACGCTTTTATCACGTGTTTTCAAAAAAAAATATTTTGCTGGCGAGACTTATAAAACACCTTAATTTTCCTTAATATATATGCCTAGCTAGCTCAATCGGTAGAGCGTGAGACTCTTAATCTCAAGGTTGGGGGTTCGACCCCCCCGTTGGGCTTATCATTTTACTCTTTTTGATTTCGCGTGGTGTGTCTAGACGTTTGATAAGCTGTTGTTACAGTAAGGTTTAGTTTGTGTTAAAGAAAGAGGTAGTTCGATGAAGGTGAGTGTCTTTTTTTTTAAAAAAAAAAAGGGAACTAGGTAACTAGCTAAATGAAAAAAAAATTATTTATTGGGTAAAATTATATGTTGTATTTAATAAAACGTAAAGGTATAATTTTATTACAATGATGATATTTTAATAATAATAGGTATGATAACAAAAATAAGGCCACAAAAGTCTCAATTTTTGTTTTGTTTTTTTTGCTGCCTTAAATAGAGTGGGGGATAATGGTGAAGAGAAATACAAATAAAAATTAGTTCAGAGAACTACGGACAAACGAGTAAGGCAGTCTTGATAAATTATCTTTTTCATTATTGATGATAGGGTTGAGTTCAACAACTTTTCTCTTTCTTTTTTTAAGAATGTCAACTGTATTTTTCATTACCTCTTTTGCTTTCCAAGTAGCTTCAAGAAGAGGCAAGAGATCAAGAGCAATGGTACTAATTGTACTAGGAAATTCAAGTTTTGGTGTTCTTGTCACCCGAACGATGTTATGACCAACTGGACAATCCATAACTACAAGCTCCATCGAGAGCCCTATCATTAAGAATCCAATTGTGTTCAGGTTATTGATTTGTGACATGTTTTTTTCAGCCAATACAGAAAACATGTCTCTGAGTGTCTTTGGTAATTTCACCAGCCCATCATCCAGGTATTTGTCATCTACAACTGTTACATCATCTAATCCAACTTCACAGGAGCCCAATTCTTTTTTGCAAATTTTAAATAAAATATCAACTCTTGCTCCCATTGCTTTCCTTGATCTTCTGTCAACGTTCTCCAAGCTTCTCTCTGCATTTCTTCCTAATGCAACAGCCACGCTTGAGTTTTCCCCAAGCGTGGCAGTGATGTTACGGTCTTTGAAAATACGATAAACGAATGGCCAAACATCATGCAAAAGATCTGATTCTGAATAATTGTTCAAGTTGAGGATATCTTCATATAAAAACAATTCAGATGCTCTGACAATACTTTCACGAATCCATTTGTAATTGAATTCAGTTATTGGATTATGTTTCCGACTGTCTGCAAAGTTATACAGTTCTTCCCCTGATTTCCAAACTTTGTTGTAGTATTTATTTAAATATTCCTTGATTTCTTCAGGAATAGAAGGTAATGGTTTTAGTCGATATTTTTTTATCTCTTCCAACTCTTCAACAGAAAAGTAATCTTTCCAGACAAGATCGTCTGTTTCCAAAATCATGGAGTGGACTGGGTGTTCATAAATTGATTTTTCAGCTAATTTTTTCATTTCCTCTTCTACTACTTTACCAGTTGATAATACCCATCTTGTTGATTCGGGAATTCCATTATAAAGATCAAGTACGCGTCCGATTTCAAAGCTTGATAATTTATAATTTGAACCAGTTGAAGATTTACTTGGATTTTTAATAACTGGTTCCAAAGGGACAAACACGTCTTCGCTAAAACGTTCAAGTTTGTAATCCATTGATTTTGTCACGTTTTTTATCCTTCTTTTCCAGTCTCCTCGATATACTTTGATGTTCCTGCCGTCAAAGTTTTTCGTTATCAAATCTTTTAAGTCTTTGATAAGATCTCCCCATTCAACTACTTTTTGATCATTAGCTAGTTTCATGACAGAGGCAGAGATTTCTGAAGAGATGGTTAACCTTTTTAATAAAAATGTTTACTAAAAAAAAAAAAACCTGCTTATTGAACCTTCGGTATACCTTCTTTAAACATAATATTCTCACTCATATTAACGTTTAAGTGGCTTTCGACTTGTAAAATGTCGATACAGAAGAACAAAAAACGTAAAAGTCGGCAGCCCCACTCAATATATTGTGAAATATTAAACCAAATTAGGTCCGATTAAAAGGTTATTTTTGTATCCAAGTAAGTAAAATCGCTCACAATGTTTTCAATTTTTTATTGTGGAACTTCAATGAAATCGTCGTACTAGAGCGAGTAAAAGTCTCAATTCCTTTTACCCTTGTATACATTTACTTCAAAAATAACTCGTTACTGATTATGTTTAAAATTATTCCTAAAACCAGATCTAAAAAAAACAATAAACCTACCCCAGAGGAAAAAGCGAGAGTCAAAAAAGTAAAAAAACAACGTAAGAAACTCGAGGATGCAGATGCTTACGCTAGAGCACGAAACATTCTGTCGTATGATCCTGATACCGATGTAACTAGTATTGACCTTGTAACTGATAGAGAATGGCTTATACAAGATGCTAGAGAAGCCGAAGCAGAACTTCTTGCTACGATTCCTTCTTTAGGCGTGTCTATTCTCCAAGAAGAAAGTGAAGATAAGGCAAATGGACCAATATAATTGCCAGGATCTAGAAACCATCATCAATAAAGTGAATAGGTTGCATTCTATAATAAGGTGGAAGATAATAATATCTTCTTGGACAAGGTTATCAAAGAGATAGATGAGGCGCGTGTAACTGACAAAATAATAAAAATAATATTTTTATATCTGCATTTGCATTTACTGATTCTTAAAACAGTCTCGAGTCAATGCTATTTGACGCGTATTTATTTGAACCTGAAAATGAAAGTAGCGAGGCCGATTTTATCATAAAACTCTTTGGACCTATACTTGAAGCCATGGACTTCGAGATCGAAGAAGATCCTTTTCACTTAGACAAGTTAACAGACACGGAAATCTACCTCAGAAATAGACCAGCTGACATCATTGAGTGTGGTTCCAACAGCAGAGCTCCCGACCATGTTATGGGAGAGCCAAATAATGAGCCAGTGTCTTTGAATAATACAGGGACATATAGGCTTCATGATGAAAACAACTAGGGGTCTTTTTTTCTATTGAAAGGTCCAAAAGGGTCTGTCCACCAAAGAAACGTCAATCTAAGGGAACGACAACTAGCCATTATTTGAAATTTATCAACGGTACTTTGGATGTTATGGATAAATATCCAGAAATGTGAAATTTTTATCTTATAATGGACAATACGCCAATCCATCGTTCTCAGGAAGTAACAGACTTGGTAGAGGGAAGAAACAAAGGCTATCAATGCGTTTATCTCCCTCCTTATTCACCGGAATTAAATCCCATTGAACAGTTCTGGGCCTTGGTTAAACATTATAAGGTTAAACGTAACCAACTCATGGAATCAGAAACACTTTCCCGAAGAATAAGTGAAGCTTGCGATTCTGTTCCAGTCTTGCATTTAGCAAATATCACCCAGCGCTCAAAAAAAAACCATTTTGAAAATTGCTTAAATAAAGTTAATAAAATTCTTTAATCTATATTCCAAGAGTGTTCCTCAATTTTTTTTTACTTTACCAAACTATTTTCAAAAATTGTACCTCTGAGCTCAAAAAGTTTTTCATTTTAGAGTGGAAGCACTGTAAATACTACGTATACTTGGTCACTTTTTTGGAGCTTCACTTGGCCATCTTTTCGAAAATCCATTTGGTATGAGAGAGGCTGGAAATGTGAAGAGAAGAAAAGTAGTAGGAGTTACAAAGAAAAAGGCACCCGAAGATAGAATATCTGTTTCTGTAAAGGAACCACAGGTTATCTTCAATTTTTAAACGACTCAATTATGGATGAATTTTCAGAAATGAAAAGGTATTTTATTGTCATGGATAATGCTCTTATTCATATCCCCGGGATAACTGATCTTGCCACCATTAAGAGATGTTATAACCCAGTGTATCTCCCTCCTTACTCCCCTGAACTGAATCCAATCAAACAATGCCGGGCTATTATAAAAGGAAAAGTAAACCGTAACAAGCTTAGTGTAAACCGTAAACAAACTTAGTGATGTAGAGTCGCTCACTACGCGTATAATTGAAACTAGTGAAGCTGTACCTGTTGAGCATCTCAGAGGATTTATTCAACATTCAGTAAATCAATTTGATAGCTGTCTTAATAAGGTTGCTATATATAACATTAGGATAATAAATAAAAAAGTGTCCAATTGAATTTCGAAAAAATGTCCAATTAGGATAAAAATAAGTGGGAAATTGGTTTTTAAAAATCCGACCAAAATTTTCAAAAAAGTGTCCAATTGAGGGTGAACGACGCACTGTATAAAAATCAATGGCAGCGTTTTTTTTTTTTTTTTTTTTTTTTATTCTTTGTTAACATTTGTTACAAGGAGCCTAGTTGTAAGATGCTCTTTGAAGTTCTGATTAGAAATCTTGTAACAAGTGTCATATTACGTTTTTGGTGCTTTTGTCGTCATAGGCCTGGTTGCAGATGTTTTCTATACTGGACTTGCTCGGATCAGAAATGTGATGGTGGGAATGTTCAATACTTTGGGATCTGAGGGACACTTTTTTTTTTTTTTTTTTTGGATGTGGGCCTAGTTGTAAGACGCTCTTTGAAGTTCTGATTAGAAATGCGTCCGATTAAAGTATTTGTATTGAACTTCTCTAGTGCTTCAGTCACCTTGGGCCAAGTTGAAGACGCTCTTTGAAGTTCTGACTTGAAATTCGTGTGATGAAAAACGTAATATGTTGAGGTCTGGGGGGGATTTGGGATCTGGGGGTTGGGAATAGATTAGTCTTCACCTTCTCGTGGTTATTCCTGTAAGTAAAAGCTTACTGCTTTGAAACGAAGAAAGACTTTTTTTTTCTAGATTATGTTTGTTTCAACTAATAAAAAAGAAATATAATTTTACCACGCCTTGTTTTTCATTTTTGTCAGAGAATATCAAACTCGCTTTTTTTTCTTTTTTTTTTTTTTTTTTTTTTTTTTATAGTTTTTTGATCATGATCAATTGCTTTCTTATTTTATTCATGGATTAAAATTCGCTTTCGCGCACCATTTTTTTTTTCACTCGCTGACAGTCACCTCACCAGTAGTGGGTTTGAACGGGATACGCTCTTTATTAAATACATACAATTCGTACAAAAAAAAAAGGAGGGATTTATTATTGAGATTTATTAGACAATGAATCACTTCTTCTTTGTGGGATCTTACCGCTGACAGCATTTGTTATGTATATGTGTTTTAAAATTATTTAATTCTTGAAATATATAAAAAAGAAAGAGCCAAAAAAAAAAAAGTGATTTATAACTAGAACTAAAACAAAGAAACCAGTTTTTTGTGACATATGCCAATCAGTCCTTAGTTAATCAGATACTGTAATAAGACTTAATGTTTTAAATTATTTTGCTCGAAATATGTGGCGCGCAAAAAAATATGGTGCGCGTATCTATGCCCTTTTTTTAAGCGACTGCTGCTACTTTTTATGTCTAATGAGCTGTGATTTTATACCTGAAAGATGAACTGTATGATCTTTGTGCTCTTGCCAAAAAGTTTTTCTCTAACTGTTTTGTTTTTTTTTCTGATAAAAAGAGATGCACCAATATAATAGCGGAATGGAGTTAGGAGCTATGCAAATTATTTTTGAACGACTACACACGCAAATTGATGTAATTTACACATAGAAAATTATACAAAATCTCGCAAATCAATGTCGTAAGCTCTTATCCCATCTATCCCAATATAGAACGGAGGTGTATACTGTAGGTCTATAATACATCTGTAGTAGTGTCACATTTGATGCTGCTATCCTACTTTTTCTTTCTAAAAAATATATTTATCTATTCTCTTTACTTTCGTTTTTTTTTTTTACTTGTTTATATACATATTGAATCTTTAGTATATTATGTGATAACAAGTAATACTATGGTTTACATGTTGATACAACAAACAGGAGTACACTATTCTATACATATGTGTAATGACATTGTGTTTTCTGGGAGAATAAAATTTTAGACCTCATGGGCATCACTTTTTTTTTTTTTTTTTTTTTTTTTTTTTTTACTGTATACAAATAGGAACTTCATATGGCTTTTTTTTTATTTCTCCTGCATTTATTTTTCAAGAAAAAAAGAAGAATGTAGTTTAGGCGATGGAAGCATAATAGACTTGTATGAAAAGAAAAGGGTGTATATATAAAATATACAAAAATATGAATAGAAGATAATTATTAAAGAAACGTGAAGATTATGTAAATAATTAAAAATACAGATTTATAAAATCAGTGTTATATTTTAAGGGGGGAAAACCCCAGAAATTGTATATTTGGTAGAAATGTATAGATTACAAAATGCTCCATTACATAAGTCCCTTTATTTTTTAAGAGAAATAGAAATGAAATAATTTTAAAAATTCGCTTTAACCCGGTATCCTGATAAACTCTTTTTTTTTCGATCTTAATGCAAAAAAGGATGCACTCCTAAAATTCACTTAGCTTTTTTCTATAGATTGTAATAGGGGAGAAGAGTTGCTTTTGATCGTATCAGTTCCTTGCTCAAAAGAAACAAATCGATGTTGTGTTGTTATATACAAAGTGATTCAATGACTCCATGAACCTATTTTGAGTAGCAAAAAAACTAACCTGAGAAACGCGAGCAAAAAAATTTCGCAGCTCACTATAGCAATTAATTTAAATTATTTGATTTTTTTTACTATTTTCATGCTACAGGTGCCGTTTGAAAAGGATAACCATAAAAGATTCCGAGAAAAAAATAATGCACTAATATGGATAATAGATCTTATTTAATACTATCCTTGGTTTATTATTCATTAATGTATAAATATATATACAAACCTAATTCTTATCTTTTTGTTCTTGCATCTTTTGTTTGACTCAAATATATTCTCATAGCAATAGAGTAACTCGATATATATGTATATCAATTAGAGAGCCTTCAATCATGCTCATTCACATAATCAGTATTAAACATGTCAACTAGAAAGAACTCTCATGATATTAAACACTTTTAAACAAACCACCACACATTATCAAATCATTTGTTAAATGAGGCAAATGATTTTTTTTTTTTTTGCGCACGACCTTTTGTTTTAAACCGCAAGATAAAACAATAGATATTTATCAAGATTTTTGTTAAAATTATGTATGTAGGCTTTAACTTTATAACAGATATGAATTTGTTTTTAAAAACACGTCCTTTTTTTTTTGTATGTGTGTATGTTTGCTATATGGAAGGTTTTTTCAGGTCCTAAAGAGATAAATTTTACATGGTTGGTTCTTTATGGTATCTATTAGAATTAGAGCCTCTGTATGCTTGGGCGAATTACGTGTCATAAGTCTTTGTCGATACTTGGTCATGAAGAAACGCCATTATCCAATTCGGATTAAGATACTGTCTCTCCGGACCTGAATAAAAGCCAGTTCAACGTACCTGAATTTGGTGCTCTTTTTCTTCGCACTCCGCGTAAATGTTTTGTTTCACCCCAATTTAGGGCTGCATATCCCAAAATAATCTGAATGATTTGTGTATCACATTCAAAGCTAAATAATTGATAGCGAACAGAAGAAGTTAAGAGAAAGGTGAAAGAGATTGCAGTTTGTAAACATTGTTAATTAAAATTTTATTGTGATAGAGTATGTGTATACCAAATTAAGACACTGGCTGATCACTATTATTTCACGTTGTTACACGCGTGTTTTCTCGCGTATACCTTTGAGAAGAACGGAATGACCTACAAAAAAAAAAGAGGCGCCTGTTTTAATAAACAGAGCAAGTTTTTTTTATTTTTAATTAAAAGCCAAGTAATTGATCCAATGACACACATTTGTTTTTGTTTGGAAATCAACTCATCTTTTCTGCAGTAAAAAGAACATTTGTAACGTTTTTTTTAACATCAAAAACGTCAAGCTGTGACAGTCATAAATAGTAAAAGATATAAAGACCAATCTAAAAATATGCACAAAGCAAAGTATACCATATGTCAACATGATAGAGTTGAAGCTCCTCCTCCTGCAAACATTAGCTGTTATTTTTATAAGTCAAAAACACTTAAAAAAGAGCCCCTTATTTTTTTTTTTTTTTTGTGTGTGAATTCCCATATCATATAATGAATTATAAATTAAATCCTATTATTCTTAAGTGCAATATATCTTATTCACGAAAAGAAAAGGATCGTGTATTTATCGAAAATCAGAAAAATATAAAGTTTTTTTCCTAATCAAGAAATGTTGTCTTCTATGATAAAAAAAGAAAACTTTTTGGATAAATAGAAGGATCATTAAAAAGGAGAGACTTTATGCCAACATGTATTAAATACAATATATTAAGAAGTAAAAAAGAAGTATGCGTCCAAAGAGGTAGGAGAGAGAGAGAGAGAGAGAGAGAGAGAGAGAGAAAGAACACATTGAACGTTGTTGTTATTATTTAAAGTTTTATTTATTTATTTTTCTTACTTTCTTTACCCTCTTTCTCTTTTTTTTTCCTTTTCTATTTATATTATATATTTAAATATGCCAAAGAGTTCACCTTCACTATCTACTTATACCACCATGATGCGTGTAAATTCAAAAGGCCGACCTTACGCAAAGGTATATTACACAACACAAAAAGATATACCAATTTTGCTTAAAAAATAGATATATACTAGGACCTTTATGATGTATTCTCGGCTTTACTAATACAACAACCCCTCAGTGATCACCGATCCTTATTTCGAACATACCCATTCACATTCACAACAGATGAGGCAGTAGAATCCCTAAGTCAATTAAAGTTCACTCATCTCGTATCCACGCCTAACCCTTTAGACCCAAGTCAACCATTATTGACACGTACCACAACAACCTTTAGTATGTCTCGCGATATGGCTAAAATATTAGGCCAATATTTCTTAAGTGCAAGGTTAATAGAAAATGCAACCGATCCACAAAATAGACTGATGAAAGATCGTGGTATCTGGCAACCCACACCAAAAGGAAAATTCATGATTCATCATTTCAGTCAAAGAGCCCGCGTACCTATTCATCATATGACGACCAGTCTAAGTAAAGTACCTCATTTTCAAATCGTCTTATTTGAAAGACTATTAGATGATGATCAACTTTCTTTTTCAAGGCCAAATATGGTACAGGCTTTTAAAGTCATGATGGAATGGTTACCAACTGATAATTTAATGATTGATGAAGTGGGTGGTACGTTCTTTTTTTTTTTCTTAAAAAAATAATCTATTATTGACAAGTTTTTATTAGGCATGAACAATAAAAAAATAATTGAATCGTATAGAGATACATTTTTTGGATACCAATGCTTTGAATGGATTATGGAATACACAAGTATAGTATCAACAGAAGAAGCTGAATCCATTGCAGCTGAATTCGTATTATATGGTTGGATACAACAAGTACTTGACAAATCAGATAAAGAACAATCAAAAAAAGATAAATTATATGTCTTTAATACAAGCAAAAAAACACAATATTATTTAACTGATAAAGGTAGAAGCGTATTAGAAGTCGTTCCACCTGTACCTGTTGTTGTTGCTCAACCAGGTTCAAATACAGGCACAATAAAATCTCCTAGATCAAGAACTCAAAGCTCTACAAGTAGTAGTAATAGCAGTGTGAGAACAACCCATAGCAGTGGAAAAAAAAGATCGAATGTTATCAATATCAAAGAAGAACATTCAAGTCGATTATTACCTACTGCTGTCGAATCAAATTTTGATGGTCTTCATCTTGCTCCAAAAGCCATCATAACAAAAAAGGAATGTATTGCAGCAGGAGAGGATGAAGAAGAAGAAGAAGAAGTAGTAGCAAAAGATTCAGTACTTCAGTTAGATAGTAGTTCATGTGATTTTGGATTTTCTTCTGGATCTTCTACTACTTCATCTAATCTAACACCTAATTTTTCTTCAATCACCACTACCACCACACCAACAAAAGGATATGAACCCCAGACATTCATTCATAATTCTCCACTTCATGATCAATTAGAACGATTAAAAGTAGCAGTCAACCCTTCACCACCACCACCACCACCTACCTTATACACTTCAGAACCTATCAACGGATCACAAAACTCAAGATTACAAAAGATCCTCAAGGATCCACTCATTCGAATGTACTTTCGACAATTTCTTAAATCCAATTTTTGTGAAGAGAACATAAATTTCTGGGTAGATTATGCAGCACTTGTGAAAAAGATCAATCCAGACGATATAAACGAAGAAGAGAAAGAAGAAACGTTTGAAAAGATCTCAAGTCTATCCAGATCCATATGTCATTCGATCTTGAACCATTGTCATGTCATCTATACAACTTATTTCTGTCCAGAGCATGCACCAAGTGAATTAAATATCGATCATGGATTAAGATACGATATCATACAGTACATGCAGGATGTCTTTGCTCCTCCACCCAAAATCACGAGTAAAACCGGTGGTTCTTCTTCGGTTGATGCTCCCTTTGGTTCCATTAGTGTTTCTTCGCATGGGTTAATGACTTCGTCTGTTGCAAGACCTGGAGCTGGTCTCAATATAGGTTTGAAAAATGTATTAAAGGATGGTATTCAGGAAACACCTCAAGAATGCTTGAGAAAAATCATGCAGTTGTTTGAGTTGACTAACAGACATGTCTGTAAGACGATGGCTCAAGATTCTGTACCGAGGTTTATCAAGACGGATCAGTATCGTGATTTAATGCGTAGTTATTATCTTCAACAACATCCCATGTCGGATTTAGAGGAAGAAGATGAAGATGAAGAATAATCGTCAAATTTTTTTTATATATGTTATGTAGTTTTATTTTCATTTGTATATGTTTTATGTCTTTTTATAAATTAAAAAAAAAAATCTCTCCATATTTTTTTTTTAGTAATTTACAAACAACGTTGAAGGTATTTAAGGGGGGGTTTTTTTTTTAAAAGAATAAAGATAAAGAAGTCCATGCGATAAAATATGATATATCACTTCAGCTGGGACTTTCACAGTGTTGATCAGATCACGCCACACACACACACACACAAAGTCAAGTTAAAATAATATATACTTTTTTTTTTTGTAATATTTAAAGTGTAATAAGTTTAGTGATATAGTAATAGGCTATTCATATCTAAAAAAAAAAAAAAAAAACTGCTGTATTTATCAAAAATATGATCGATTACATATTCAAAAAATAAAGCAATAGAATTAAAATAAAATAAAAAGAAAAATAGGACCATTTTCAATTAGAAAAAAACGTCTTTCTATGACAATAAAGCAATTAAGCACTACCACCAGGGTTTGTATGTTTCATAAGTATGGACGGTTCAATAATATCAGCGACATTAGGTTTGACAACAGGTGTAACAACATCAGGGGAAATAGGTTCAGTATTGCTTGGTTTAGATCTATTGGGATTTATCGGTGAAGCTCCCGTTAATATAGCTATTGATTTGGATGTTCCTGGAGTATGAGGAGGCTGATATGATGAAGTAACAGTACTACTATCGGCTTCAGAGTAAATATCATTTGAGGCATAATGTTGTTGTTGCGGGGAATTTATCTGTTGTTGTTGTTGTTGTTGTTGTTGTCCGTTTTGATATTTCGAAGGTGGAAACTCAACTTCTTTGTAACGATTTTCGATTTTATCCCAATCTACTTCCAATCCTTCGATTTCTTTAGTCTCATTTGGTTCAGAATGGAGAGTACTAGCAGGTTCGGTGTCTTTTTGCTTGTTTTTCTTTCTACGGAGACAACAAACGAGCCCTAAAATAGTCAATGCAACCTATAAATCATTTTGTGAGTGAAAATTTCTTATATGCCAAAAAAAAAAAAAAAAAAAAAAAATAAAAGAATATACATACAGCTATAATACAGCCAACTACAATTCCTGCAATAGATCCTTTACTTAATCCTTTTTTAGGTTCTTCGACGACAGAACCAGGAGTAAAAGAAGAAGGATTGGAAGAAGAAGGATTAGAAGAAGAAGGATTAGAAGAAGAAGGATTAGAAGAAGAGCGATTGTTGCTGATAGCAGTGTTTTCAAAAATAAAGTTATTTGAAAAGGTAATATTATTTTCGTCTCGTACATTTAAAACTAATAATTGATTCATTGGTTTTGCGGATACATCAGTACCAAATAAAATGAATAAACTGGCGTTGTTAACAAGAACGGCTATAAAAAGAAGGAAAAATTGTGAGCCTTTAGATAATTTTTGGACCCTTTTTTTTTTTAAAAAAAATAGGATATACCTGAATGTTGAGATCGTGGACCAGAAAGGCCAATAGGGGCAATTAAATTTTGTTTCTTCCAAGACATATTAGGGACATGGAGAGTAAAACAATAGTCGTCTAAAGCTATAATATAATAAAAAATTAGTATCCAAATCTTTCAATTTATATATGTATATGATATTTAGTGATGTAATATTACCTTTGCTACCAACAAGTTCTCCTCCATAAAGTAAAATGTCATTACCATTTGGAACTATCATTTTTTTTTAAAAAAATAAAGGAGGTTAGCAAAAGGTGAGTGTTCATAATTATTTCTTTAATCAGTACTAACGTAAAGTGGTTGTATGATGATTTCTTAGTGATGGAGGCGTACCAGTGATAGGCTCTTCTGACCAAGCACTCTTAACAGTATCAAATACAGTAGCATATACCATACTATTAGCGATATACGTGGCCGTAGCTTCATCGTAGTGGCTTCCACCAATGTAAAACATTTTTTTGGTTCCTGGATGATAAGTGGCACTAAAAGCGACACGATAAATAGAAGGTACATTTGTTTGTGGTAAAGGAATATTCCAGGTCTATATACGTGAATACGAATAAGAAAATATATAAATTTATTTCTTGTGTTTATACTTACATTAGTTTTTATATCAAAAAGGGTCAAGTACTGGAATCCTGCTCGACTCAAAATATTGCCATCAGTATCGGTATAAGTCAAATTACTTATAATTTTATTATCTGGAGTGGTAAATTGGGATCCCATAACAGCATGCCTGTGAAATATATATATATATATTTAGATTATATTTTAGGTTTGGATTCTATTCAAGTTATACGTACGCCTGTCTTCCACCAAAGAATCCAAAGCTGTTCAGACTTGGAATATACTCTCCAGTTCCAAAATACCTTTAAACAAAAAAAAATTATGTTATTTTTATAAGAGAATAAAGAGAGAGTGAGAGAGAAAGAGAGATTATTTAAGCATTTACATTTCTCTATCGCCACCATTTTTATTATCGTTGTAATTAGCAAGTGCCTCCCAAGTATTCGTTTCGGAGTTATATGCAATCGTTTGATGTACCATAGGTTTGGTATCGAAATTAAATCCTCCTTGAATTAAAAGTCGTTTCCCATCTGGTGTTACTGCAGATTGTGGATACCATCTTCTTCCAGTGATAACACTGGTTGGATCGAGTGGCTTTACGTCTTCCCACAGACTGTTTAACTGAGATGATAAAGTAACAACATTTTTAGATATATCGAGTGAATTCAAAACATCGCCTTCAATGCTTCCATCGATAATTCCACCAAAACAATAAATCTTGTTGGATAAGAATGCACAAGCTATTTTTTTTTTTTTTTTTTTTTTTTTTAAAAAAAAATAAGTAAATCTATTTGAATTCTTTCAAAGTAAGTATTATTCTATCCTACTTTGTCCAGTACGAGGATTTAATTCTTTTGATTCAACATTTGCTTCGAGTAAAGTGATAAAGAATACAACGAGCAAGTGTATATGTTTCATATTTAACAACAAATTCGAATAATAAAAAAAAAACAAGAAGAAAAGAGTTTTACTCAATTTAAATATTTTAAATATCATAACTTAAATTCAGAACGGTTGTTGTAGTACAAAAAAAAGACACAGCCTTACATTTCTATTGCTTAATAGACTAACATGTCACACTCAAAGTAGAAATCCACCCCCTTTAGGGTAGTTGCTTTGCTCAGAGCACTCTAATAGATGAGCAGGTATTGGTCTAAATAAATGAGTTTGCCAACGATTACACGAATGAAAAAAAAAAAAAAATTGTGTGGGAGGACATTAGGGCTTTTATTGGCTGCGACTACTTAAGATCATCCAGAAACTTTTATTGTCTGCATATTTAAGACCTTCCAGAAGCTGCCGAGCTTGTGAAAGTTGACTACAAACAATAATGAACATCATTAGGGAGTTTTGAATGCATATCTAAGTGCAATGTAAACTTGACATCTTTGGAAAAAGACATAATTATTTATTAACAGACTTTATATAACCATGTTGTTCATAATATAGGGGGAACGAAGGATTCTTATAACTTACAGAATAGAAGAATAATAAAAGCATCAAATTATTCTAAAACAATAGTTTGGAATTCCAGACTTTAGCTGGGTTTTTGTACATCTTTTTTTTTTTTGTACTCATTTCATATTTAATGACCCCGATCCAACTTGAGTCTTCCTGTCAAAAAAATAAATCAGACAAGAGCCGATCTTCCTATTTGAATGATCCGTGTTACTGCTGTGATACTTTTCTCAAAAGGCACTAAAAAGTACGCTCGTTTTCCTTATTCTTGCGTAAAAAATTTAGCTCCTTCACTATTCATTTATACTTTAAAGAGTTGATGACCTTTATCAGTAAAAATTAAGATGAACGAAAATGTTTTCTTTGAGATTTTTACGGATTTAGTAAAAAAGATTAGAACTTGTTGGTTACACACCCAAGGATTTTTTTTTTTTTTGTAATTTTCAGCAGTCTTTTTACGTTTGTCCCTAATTCCTTCCTTATATGACAATAAAGGTTACAATGGGAGGTTTGGGGGCACAATCTGGCTTTTTTAAATTTGGGGGGTATTGGGGGAATCATTTGGAAATTGGGAGGAGGAGGGGGTGAGTGCAAAATAAAACTAAAATAGAGTTTTATAGTTCATGATAAATCACTTGAGATATTGTCTTGAAACTTCATAAAAAAAGGGAGAAAAGACTAAGTATGGCGAGACTTCTTATGATCTTTAACTAGAGTGAAAAAACAAGAGAGCTATTGGAGCTAATCTGCCTTTTTATACTAAGATAATATCAGCTGAATTTTTATTTATTATGGACTGCTTGTACCTAATATTGAAAAGTAATCTCTTGCGAGAAACAAGTAAATGCCTTATCACTGATAAATTGTTCAGTAATCTTCTTTTATCTCTTTTTCTTTCTTTCTTTCTTCATACTACTTATATGTATTCTTTTTCCAAATAATGCCGAGAATTGTTTTATACCCTGTGCAAGAGAGCTTTTTCGTAAGAAAAAATGGGATAAGATGTTAAATCTTCCTTGATCATAATGAGTAGCAGCGACGAGGACCTGCAGGCGGGGGTAAATGTTGTCAATACATCTTAAAATATATCATTACTTACTCTTATATAATTCATTAGAAAAAAGAAAAAAAGATACACCTGAAGAACTACAAGCAAAACAGAGAAGTCGGCAATCTAGAGACCAGGAAGTTGCAGAAAGCTCAAAATCTGCTCAAACCCGTGTAATCAGAGGATATATCGTATTTTTGGTGGTCAATATGAATACTATTCTATTAAAATACCTTTGAAATCAGTTTTTCGAACAGGGAATTCTGATACATTTATAAACAAAGTTAAAATCATTTCCGCATTCAGCAGAGAAGTTATCTTCAAGGCCCAACTTTTCGTAAACTACTATATAATTACCAACTGTTTGACAACAATACCCATCGAGATTTTCAGCCAAAATTTTTGGTATAGCGTTTGCATGTTGATTTTTGGAAATCTCAGTAGTCAAGAACTTCAAGTTAAGTATTCATCAGTACCCAATATTGGTAATGCATTTGATCAATATTTTCAAGATTATTCATTGTCCATGCGCCCACTTTCAGGCTTAAAAGAATACTCACAGTGCCTTTCTTCAGCTTGTATTACACTGGAAACAACTTATAACAACTATTATGTCGAAAATTTTTAAGATAAATTAAGCCAGTATTTATTTTTTAAAATACTTGTCCAATTTCCGTCCATAAAAAAAAGGCTTAATAAGAAAAGTAGTAGAGGAGCACTCTTGTTCCCATTAATAACGCTTACTGGAGAACCTAACCTGAACGTGTTTGATTAAATTAAAAATCAAAATACGAGAAATGAAGTGGTAGCAGCTGCTCAAAACCCGATTTTTATAAATGAAGTCAAATCACTCCTGCCTCAGGACTTGACCCCACAAAAACCCTTAACCAAAGCAAGAGTTTCCGAATCACCAGGCCTAATTATACCACTGTAACTATCGTAAAATACTTGAAGAATACGAAGAATATCGAGTCAGGTGTACTGAAACTGCCGCACAAGAAATTGTGGAGGCCTCTGAAAAAATTATCAAGTATTTCTTTAATTCTCTTACGATACAAAGTCTGTTATCACTGCTGCACAAGCATCTATCAAAGTATCAGAAGCTGTAGCTTTAGCTACTGAATCAGTTATTACTGTAGAGTAAAATACAGCTCCTCATTTTCCCTCAAATCCAAAAAGAACTTATGTTTTTCTTTTAACAGGATCAGCTATGACTTTCAATGCACAAGTTTATAACACCAATTTCACAACTGTTACCACTTATCAACTCCTGTTCTAGGTACTATACTTTCTAATGCTATTCAAGAGATTTTAGACTTGGTTAATGGTTATCATGTTTCCAGCTCAACTACAATACCAATACAAATAAAGCCAATAGAAAGAACCTCTTTTTCTGCAGCAGAATCTACTATCTACTTTTAAATAGCTTTTGAATTGAACAAGATAACCTGCTTTTGACGTTCACAATCTTTTTTTGAATTTCAGCAGTGGATTGAAATAAAATCTTGATTATGATGTTGAAGACATCCAAATACGCAATAATAGTTTCAGCCAAGCCATTTTAGTATCATTGGAAAGAGCTTTTTCGTCTTCAGTAGGACTTACTATTCTCTTTAAAATAGCTTTTGAATTATTAAGATAACTTGCTTTGACTTTTTCACGTACCAACACCAGCATTAGCACCAGCATTAGCACCAATATCACCAAAACAAGCATTAGCACCAATATCATCGACACCAGCATTAGCACCAATATTTCCAGCACAAGCATTAGCACCAATATCACCAACATACGTCTGTTCTCATAAAGAAGCCAAGGATCAAATACATCAACTTTCATTACCACAATAAAACTTGATACTCGACAAAAGAAACCCAGAACGAAACTGGTATAAAATATTATAAAACTCATACAGTAATACACTTACCCCTCGAAAAGTAAACTTTTGGAGTCGGGAATCATCCGGCGGTAAAGTTAATTACTGCAGCAAAAAGAAAAGTCGAGATCTGCACTATTGCAACAGCATGTAACTAGAGTATTACACTTCAAGAAGTGCTGATTGAGGGATGTCAGAACATCATGAATGTTCTGCGATACGGACATCGCAACATGCCCAATACAATCACACAATAGAGTACATGCCTGACAATTAAAAGAAAATGGAGAGGGAAACAAGTAGGTAAAATTCCTGTTTAGTGCTTGGTTATATAAAAATTGACGCGGTTTAAATTTAGCCGCATATAAAAAAAAATATGCAGACATCATAAAATCCGCTGTTACCTTATTTTATTATCCTTAATAACAATGATGCCCTTTAACAGCACTGTATTTTAACTAGTACACTTCTTAAAAAATCTGTCTGTTATAAAAAATAATAGAAATTTTCTACTGATTTAACTATTTTAATAGATTTCATATTTTTATTTCTTTACATATTGGAATCCCTTATATATATTTATCTCTCCATTGTATTCTACTTATAAAGTCTCGTTTTAATAAGTCCTCCTAATAAAGTAGCTATTTTTTTTAATATAGAGAAAAATTCCATGCTAACGTGACTTTTTCATCAAGTTTTTATGTGTTGGAAGTCATTGAAGTGCTTTAAAAGTCAAATTTTCGATGATTTGAAATATTATTAAGTCAAGGTCAAGTAAATATGTTTTAAAACATGAAAAAAGAGTCAGGTATTTATATAACTTTTTTTAGTCTCGTGATGTCGAAATTAGGTTTCTAATAATCTTGTTGGCTAGCAGCTCTTTGAAGTGGATTAGTTATCTCTTCTATGTCAACTTTATGGGTTAAATACGTACAAAATATTTCAAATATGTAATCAAAAATAAGGACGTCAAGATAAATGGTTGTGTGTGTTATATGTACTTTTATTGACGTTTTGTGTATGAGTCTCATATTAAATAGGTGCATACATTTATGCATGTTTTAAATCTCAACAAATTTTGGGCGCTACACATGACCGCAAACAGGTTTATTTTAGCACCTTTTTTTTTCTATTTCTTTCTACCTTTTTTTTTTTCTTTTTTCCTTTTCTTCTTCAAATAAAACATACACATTCTTTAAAACTACCTTTTTGATGACACACAAGATATTGTATCAAGAAATGAACAACTTTGAGATGTGCATAATGAATAATATCAATGGTAAGACATATAACGTTATTACGGGAAGAAACAGATAACTGTCTAATATATTCCCACGTGTTCTTAAGAATGATTCTATATTTATTTTACTACAAATCCTTGCGTATAAAATGGCTACTTCTTCCTTGGTTGCTAAGCTTTTGTCTTGATATTGCTTGGTTGGTCTAATACAACGGTTGTTGCCATGGGGAGAATGTCTGATTCAAGATGACTCTATTTTACATGTAAGAGATCTTCGTCTGGTTGATACTGTTTGGTGTGTGAGATGTTAGTATAATCTATACGTATAGTTTAATTGAAAGATTCAGTACTGGCTATCGAAAACAGCTTTTGACCATGAATAACCGATTCCATTATTTGCTGACTTGCTTCTTAACTGACTCGCAGTACAATATGGGCACCGTAGTCGGGATAGTAGTGCCATTAGTAGAGATGTTCCATCCATCTGAGGTGGCTTCGTTTCGTTGGGAGGAGATAGCTGGGAAATGGCTTTTTAATTTTACAAAGGTATTTATTTATCTTTCTTGCTCATCATGATGTATTCGTCAAACGTCTCTTTTGTTGACTGTGATGGTTACTGTTTGATATGTAATCTCTTTCTTTTTAATCTGGCAACATGGTCTTGACTACTACTCTTATATATTCCTTGAAATAATCCTTGCTCTTAACAGAAACAAAACAAGAAACCAAAAAACCAAAAAACCAAAAAACCAAAAAATCAAAAAATCAAAAAATCAAAAAATCAAAAAATCAAAAAATCAAACAAAACTATTATAACTGCTCTGGCTAATCCGGAAAGCATTTTTTACACATCTGTTTTCATTTACTCGCCTAATATGAAGTACTTGCAAGCTTGTATACTTTTTAATTCCCAACTCGAGGCCTTCTTCATATCAAAATTACTTCTCAATTCATATTTGGCTCCATCCTTACGTAGACATAATTGTTGGTTTATCTTCTCTGAAATACCTTTTAATCCTGGTCAAGTCGTTACTACAATCATCCGTTTTGAAAATACTTAAACATATAGACAAGCTCTCTGCACTACATATTCATCTTAAATTAATTAAGAATTCCCATTGCATACATCTTCTAACAAAAAAAAAAAAAAAAAAAAAAAAACCTAAACTAATTCAAAGTCTCCCACATATTAAAAAACATAAATTCCTATATTCATCTCGTAACTACATACAAAAATAAAGCTTTCATCGCTTCTTTTTCCTTTTAAATCAATTTATAACCATTCATTTCTTTCTGTCAATTTTGTTTCCTAAGAATGGTAAGAAGAAAAAAAGCGTACATACAGTGTTCTGATTTACTATACCAATTGGTATTTACATGACATAATTCAAAGTAAACACCTCTTTCTAATGCTTTGTTTATATCAACTGAATTTAATTCAAATGATAAAAGTTCAGTATAAGGAAATTAAATCATACAGATATTGTAATTCGTGCAAACTTCTTTAAATGTATTTAGACTATTTCTTCTTCTGTAACACGAGTCAAAATTCTTTAACAAAACCATACATATTCCTTGGATTCAGCTGGATGTGTTAGAAAAAAAAAATTAAGATAAATAAAACCTCTTACTTTTCCTTCCATAGTAAAATTTAAAGCGACTATAGAT
Source organism: Pilaira anomala (assembly GCA_025716855.1). Classification (NCBI taxonomy): domain Eukaryota; kingdom Fungi; phylum Mucoromycota; class Mucoromycetes; order Mucorales; family Mucoraceae; genus Pilaira; species Pilaira anomala. Next base: position 710,039 of record JAIXMQ010000005.1, read on the forward strand.
CCTTGAAAATAAGTAACCGCGGCAAGATCAACTTTAAATTGTCAGTAGAATTGCAATCAGAATCAGTAGGTCATAGTATATTAAAATCGCAATACACGTTCAATAGAAAAAAAAAGAAACAAATAGTGGCTTATTGAAACTGGCTATAAAGCTTTGCCCTTTTTTTTCACCGAATAATGTATCTTCTGTTGATATTGACTCAGGTAATGAAGACTGTTCTTTATCAATTCATGAGAGTATGTATATATATACGGACTCGGCCTTTACTTTGTTATTTTTAGCCAGATAAAAATAGAAACAAACCAACAAAAACAAAATAACGTCCTTATTTTTGATTACATATTTGAAATATTTTGTACGTATTTAACCCATAAAGTTGACACAGAAGAGATAACTAATCCACTTCAAAGAGCTGCTAGCCAACAAGATTATTAGAAACCCAATTTCGACATCACGAGACTAAAAAAAGTTATATAAATACCTGACCCTTTTTTCATGTTTTAAAACATATTTACTTGACCTTGATCTAAAAAAATATATAAATATATATTCAAATCATCGAAAGTTTGACTTTTAAAGCACTTCAATGACTTCCAACACATAAAAACTTGATGAAAAAGTCACGTTAGCATGGAAGTTTTCTCTATATTAAAAAAAAATAGCTACTTTATTAGAAGGACTTATTAAAGCAAGAGACTTTATGAGTGGGAGACACAAATTCATGGCTATGCAAAATCCAGAATATGATATCTTTAAACTATAATAATGAGCACAATCAAATCATTTCACATTATTTGCAACTACTTGTATAACATATGTATTAGTATTTTCTTTTTTTTTAAAAAAAAATAAAGAGAGATAACTTTAGCATCTACATTTATCTATCGCCACCGTTTCTGATATAGTTGTACTTAGCAAAAATCTCCCAAGAATTATCTTTGAAATTGTATACAATCGCTTGATGTACCATAGGTTTACCGTCAGAATTTAATCCTCCTTGAATTAAGAGCCGTTCCCCATCTGGTGCTACCGCTGCTTGCGAATCCTTTCTTTTTCTAGTAACAATATTGGCTGGATTGATGGGTGTTACCTCTTCCCACTGACTGTTTAAATTATACAATAGGGGTATTCAGACCTATTTGTGATAAAATCAGACAAATTTACGTTAGCCAATAAAATTAATTTGGGTATGAATACCACAAATGTAAAAAAAAAAATACAAATTTTGTGTTTTACATATAATTTGTACTAAAATGCAAATTAACTGAGATTTGTTCTGCGTTTTTGGCGTTCAAATATAAAAATCTGACAAATGTTTTTTTAACCAATCAAATTACTTGAAATTTTGTACGATTTTAGCACAAATTGGTCTGAACACCCCTAATGGATCACTAGTAGCTTTTTATATATCGAGCGAATTTAAAATATCATTGCTAGGGATCCCCTCAATAAACCCACCAAAAACAATTAATCTATCCGCTTAATAGTGCACACGCTAATTTTATAAATAAATGAGTAACTTTATTTAAGTTCTTTCAAAGTAAGTTTAGTTTTACTTTGTCCGCCACGAGATGATGATTCTTTTGATTTAACGTTTGCTACGAGAAAAATTATAAAGAATAAAAGTGAGTGAAAAGTCTTCATAGTTCTTTAGCAATGAATTTGAAAAGACTAGAGAGAAGAGGAAAGAAAAACGGCTTACCTCGAATTAAGTATTTAAGCTTGTCACTTTCGTAAACACCTGGTAAGGCGCAGGTTTCCAGTTATTAATAATTAGAGAAATAGAGAACACATGATTAATTGGAGCACAAACTACAAAAGCTAATTGAAAGAAGCATTTCATTTTCGAAAAATTAATTTTTTTTTTTTTGGCCTTGAGCACCCATTGTAAATTTCATTTATGTAAAGATCATGGATATTATGATTTGGTCAAAAACAATTGCAGAGCAAAAAAACCGACAAGCTTCTGACATCTTTTCCCAATATAAAATCATTCAACCTTTTTATGTTATGCAAAGGCTTAGACTAGCGTGCAAACCAATCTCCCTATTCTGATCATTCGTGCTACTTTTTTCGAGGCTTAAAAAACCTTATTTTACACAAAGTAACTGCGCCAGCTTTTAATTATTTTTGATTCTAATAATTAGATATAATCAAATTACAGCTATATGCGGGTTTATATTAATAAAAAATAAAGCTTGTCTGCCTCTCTATCAACCATGCGAAGTTGAATCTAGAGTATCGAAGAAATTTTTACCGGTAATCTTGTTCAAAAATGCTATATTAGAGGTACTCATAATAAGATACACGATTAACACCTTGGTATTTGAATGATCCAAAAGAAAAACGCGATAAATTTGCTACTCTCTTTTAAGTCACTCACAAGTTGAAGGAAAAATTCCCTAACGACGACTTCCCGGCGCCAGCTTCGATTATTGCTATGCATAAGGTGTTGACTGACTAGTTAAGCTTTAGTTTGAAGAAAACTGATATATACAACAGCAAAAGAGTTCATGAACGTATCATTATTCAAAGATAAAACTATGCAACCATAATATAAATATGTATGCAGCATTTTTTTGATTTATACTTAAAAGAGAATCAAAGTGAATAAGTATTTTCTTGATAAGTAAGAGTGTTCAAGTTAATTTAATTGTTTGTATCATATAATAGCCCTGCAACTGCTCTTCAAAACCTACAAATTCAAATATCAATATCACAATTTTATAGTTTTTATCAGAACAGTCTTGGAAATACCATACAGAAATTCAACTAGCGTCTCGCATTGCTTTTTAAGAATTTGACTGTCGTTTGTTTTTTAATTTTTCTGTGTTGGCCTTTTTCCTACCATACAGAAGCATAATTACTTAAGTGCTGGGTTGTTGTCCACTCACCAGTAATTGGGAACGGTGTGTGCTGGATTTATCCAGTCGAGAGAAGACAATTCTACTTATAATATCTGTCAGTACAATAGATATGTTAGGTCACTTTTCATTTCTCTCAAGCATTTGAATCTAGAAGCACTTGATCACTGAAAAAAATACCACCAATATAAACTTTATTTTTAAACTAAATGTACAAATATTGTCAAATAAAATGCACGAAAGAGCCATCCAAGAGCAAGGCATTGTAGTCAATGACTTTTCCGTAATCTATAAAGTTAGGTATTATCAAATTTCTTGATAAACAACCAATTTATACTACAAGATATAATCTATTTATATTTTTTTTCGAAGAATATAGGTATATTTTATCTTACCACTAATTATATATGCTATGGTACTCTTTCCAATATAGATGAAGCGTATACAAAGAATTAAAAAGAAGCTAAATATTTAAACAAAGTAATATATTTATGTTTTATTCTTGATGTAAGTAGTCCCAGAAAAAAAAAAGTAACAACAACTTGGGCGCAGTTACCCATCACATTATTAAAAACAAACATAAAGATATATGTGTAAATGTTTTGGGATTTTAAATACCTAATTGTTTTTATAATAAGTTGTTCTATCGGAACTACATTCTAACTATAATAAAAAATTTCCAAGATCGGAGGGGGGCATAAGATGTCTTCAAACGTGTTGGATAAAGAATATTTTTAGGTTTTCAAGATTTTGATACGTTTTGTTCATTATTTAAAAAGCAATACTTTCCCAGGAGACTCAATGGGAATACTAAAACTGATGATACAAATAGGCTTATACGTTAATTTAAGCCTTTGCACCTGGTAGACCTGGTGTAATAAAATCAAATCTCCTAATCAAGTAAGTAGTAAAACATTTTATAATTCATTGCTATGATATTCATGATCTCAAAAAAAAAAAAAAAGAAATTACAATACTTTAGTAACCGATGTTTACGAAAATTGCAAACTTAAATATTTAATTTGAGCTAAGTCGGTTTTCCTCTTCTTTTCTTTTGTCTTTTTTAAATTTTATTGTTAAATATGAGACGTTTACACTTTCTTATAATTATATTCCTTATAATTTTATTTGGAGCAAACAGTGAACCGAGAGAAATAGAAGCTCGTAGTGATCAAAGTAGAGCAGAACTTACTTTTTATGAATCAAGTAAAATTACTCATTCATTTTTTAGTGTGTGCATTCTTATCCAGAAAAATTTATTGTTCAGGTGGAAATATTCGGGGAGGCGCTAAGGCAGAAGATTGGAACTCACTAGATATATATAAAAATGGCGGTGATTTATCGTCTAAATTAAACAGCCAGTGGGAAGACATAATACCCATCAATTCAGCTAATCGTGCAATTACATTTAGAGCTCGTCCACAAGTAGTAGCGGCGCCAGATGGTGTACGGCTTTTAATTCAAGGGGGATTTACTACTAAACCCATTATAAATCAAACGATTGCATATAATTCTGAAACTAATTCTTGGGAGACTTTTGCTAACTACAGCGATATCAGAAATGGTGGTGATAGACAAATGTAAATTCCAAAGTTATCTCTCTTTATTTTCTTTTTTTTTAAAAAAAAAAAGCTACTGATACATATTATAATCTTTGTTAAAAGATATTCAGGAGGTGGGGAATATATTCCAAGCCTGGACGGATTCGGATTCTTTGGTGGAAAACAGGCGTAAGCATAAATTACTTGTAATCTATATCTATAACACGCTTTAAATAATCCTTTTTTTTATTTAATTTACTAGAAATGCCATTTTCGGATCCAACTTTACCACTCTAGATAACAGAATTATAAGCAACTTAACTTTTAACGATACCAATGGCAACACTATAAGTCAAGCTGGGTTCCAGTATTTTACCCTTTTTTACATGAAAAATAATGTTAGTATAAACGCATAAAATATACGTAATTTACGTTTACATATAACTTACTCTATCATACTCTTATTTTCGAATATAGTCTTGGTCTATTCCTCCACAACAAAGCTATTTTCCTGACATTTTACCTACTTCTTTCGATACTATTTTTCATGTTAAAACAGGAAAAATATTTTATATTGGTGGAGATTACTACAATGTAGCTCTACGCACCAGCTATCGTACCAGAATGAATAGTGTTATCATATATGACACTGTTAGCGGTAGTTGGGTTAAAGAATCCATTTCTGGTCAGACTCCAACAGAAAGAAGGTTTCATACAACCACTTTACGTTAGTACCGATAAAAAAAAAACAATGATATACTCCTCTACCATTTGCTAACAGTTTTTTTTATAAAAAACAATAGTTCCCAATGGGGATGACATTTTACTTTATGGAGGGGCTATCTGGGATGATTTAACAGGTAATATTACATCTTCAATTATAGGACATATGACCAAAGAGACTTGAACACTAATTTTTTACCAATAAGCCACAAAAGATTATTGTTATACTCTCAATGTACTCAGTATGGCTTGGAAGGAGCATGATTTAGGTGTTGTCGCTTTAGGCGCACGATTTCAGCATTCAGGTATAGGAAGAAAACAAAAGGAATTAAAATCTCATAACTTTTTACTCTTATATAGCCGTTCTTGTTGACGGAACCAGTTTATTCATTTTGTTCGGTTATAATTCGGATGCAAAGCCTGTCAATCAATTATTGGTTTTAGATGTTCGAAATGCCAATAAAATTATCTTTGCGGATAATTTTCCTTTTGATAAAGGATTAAGCACAGGTGAAATTGCAGGAGCTACAGCCGGTAGTATTTTAGTACGTATTCTTTAGTAATAATTATTTGGCATAAAAAATATTTTCACTCACAAATAATTTATAGGGCGCATTGGCTATTATAGGACTCCTCGTTTACTGTGTCCGTAAGAAGAAAATCAAACAGCCACAAGAAAATGGTGAAAATGAAGTATTGGAGGTTGATTGGGATAAAATTGATAATCATTATAGAGAAATTAATTTTCCATCTTCTGCTATCCCATTATTTACATATCAGCAACAAAAACAAAATACACTACAAAAACAAAATACACTACAAAAACAAAATATACAACAGAAACCAGATATACATCAGAAACCAGATATACATCAGAAACCAGATATACATCAGAAACCAGATATACAACAGCAAGAGCTGACAAACTCCACTCAGCAACAATGTATCTCGGACAATTTTTACTCTGAAGCCAGTAGTAGTACTATTATGGCGACGCCTCAAACTCACCATAGCTCAGCAACGTATCCCTATAAATCTAAACCAAATATTGCTGGACTCATTATTCCTGGTATTGATAAGGATTCAATAACTACGGGACCTATAAAACCAGACGGTTATGTTTAATTGTTTTATTATAAAAGATCTTCATAATGGAAAAGAGCTCTTATTTACTTTGTTAGTTTTGTTATTGCATCTTCTTAATTATTTTTTTTATAAATACAAAAAAAAAAAAAAAAAGAAAAAACTTAAAGATAAATAGTCTATTGTCATATCATTAAATAAATTGTATTGTATTCATAAATGGGGCTTTTACGACTGCTTACAGATAATGACTGAAATGATAATTACCTATTTTTGTGGCTGTAATTTTTGATCATATTTATTCGGTACAATGCCTTTATATATATGTGTGTATATATCTAGTGAGTTATGGATTCCGAAGAAAAAATGGCAACCAGCACATTTTGCCAAAGCTATGTCAAAATTAGCTTGAAGTAAAGTAAAAAAAAAAAAATTAAATAAAAATAAAACAATTTTCGGCATAAATATTGTACTTGTGGGTATATAAGTATTTATCTTTGATTATTTTGATCTTTGGAGCTGATTTTAGCAGGAACACCTCCTCTTTGGTAAGAATCGCTTGTTATTTCGTCCCATTCTTTGATCTTGCGTGGGACTGTCGATCTTGAACGTTACACCTTGATAGCCGCTTCTACAATGGACAGATCCCTGCATTAAATTAATGAAATATACGACATCCGTATTTTTGCTAATAAGCTGTCCAAGTTTCCTTGGAAGAAGCCGTATTTTGTTTTACATCTTTTTTTGTTTTTTTTTTGTTCAGCGTTTATTGCTGCAAGTCTTTCCAGTCCATGTAAGGTTAGATAATAACATATGATACCTGGCTATTCATATTAATGTTGTCGCTCATGTTACAAAAAGAAGATAAGAAAAAAAAAAAAGGAATAGTTTCCAAAAAAAAAAAAAAAAGCTTTGAAAACTGAGATGTGGGCCATACTTATGTAAAAAAGTGCCCAATTTTTTTTTGTGGTCCGACAAGCTCTCTATGCAAACATTTTTTATTATTAAACGCTCTGCTTAAATATCATTAGTAAAAGCTGAGATAACATCCTCACAGACGCTTGTTGGGTCCTAATCGACTAATATGTTATTTTTACTTATTTTGGAAATCACAGCCTAAATTTTTTCGATCGTTGTTCTTGTGTAAGTAATGAATGCTGTCAAAAATAACCTTACCATATGGATTTCGTCGCGCTAATACCATTATAGAATCAGAAGCTTCTCTACGCAAAAAGCCAAATTTTTTTGAGCGCAGGGATCAACTATCTTCAGAACAGTTGTCGTTCATACAAATATAAAGTCTTCAAGAAATTTTTGTTGGGGGCTACCTGAGAAAGTTCTAACATTGATTTGACTTAAACAAAGCTTGAAATGAGTGAGGCGATATGTCATTCAAAACATGCTGATTATAAACAAAGAAGATAGCCGTTGAATTAATGTGTTGGTAACAAGCGAGGGGCTAGAAGAACGATCAAGACAGCCCTGAGCTTTGTTCGAGAAAGAAAATGTATCTGAGAGCATTTTCTGCCTGCCAGAAAAAAAAAAGCATATTAGGATAATATTGAACCAGAAACCAATCTCATTCTCAACAGATCTGTTATAGCTTTACTGGTTGAAAAAAGAACATGGTTATTTTAGTTTGATTGTTGCTCATAAGGTTGATAGATTTCTTTTCTTGAATTAAGCCAGTTTAGTTAGTTAATAATGCAGTTGTACATCTGAAAGACAGAAAACCACAACGATAAGATTCCTCTAGCCTATATTGAAAGTGAAAATTGGTTTACTTTAAGGGACATTATGAATGAAGTAATGCTTTTTGGTTGAGCACCAAAGAGCCCTAAGGATGATGTAGAATGAAGATTTTTTTCGCTCTCCCCCAAAAGAGTAGGAAAGAACAAGAGACAATGTCTTTGATGATGAACAAATACAACTTGCTGTAAAACTATATTATAAATATACATGTATTTTACCTTTATTCCCCCCTTTTTTTTTACTCTTTTTAAAAGATATAACTACTGTTAATCGTTGGGATAAAAGAAAAATAATTCCCACTTTTTATTTTATTCTTTTTTTTACGTACATCTTTTTTTTTTTATTCTTCTTCTTTTTTATTACTTCTTTACTTCTTTTTATCTATTTATACTTGTTACTAGTTAAATTTAGAATGTATGTACATGCTTCGTATATGTAAGCTAGCGTCTTCTTAGAGCAATTGAAAAGAATTGTAGAAGTTCAGAGTTGATTTTCTGCCATGCACATCTTTATTATAGCTCGTGTGTTTAAATAGAAAGAAGTTTTTATATATCAGTTTTTTTTCTTCTATACAAGCACAAATACAGATAAAATATATACATCGGTGATTGTATAAAACAATTTTTTTTTTATGTGAGCTTATTAGAAAATGAAAAGAAATTAAGAAACTCAACGTGTATTGCAACATGATTGTTATACCTGTGTTGTTGATCAGACACACAAGATGTGAGCACAAAGTCACTCATTACTTTTTTTTTAAGGTTACAATTTCCGATCGTCCAAGATATACACACAGACAGAAATGGTATTTTAAAATCCTTCATTTCATTCGTTACTACAGTTCAATTGAATAATAATTACTTGATTAATTGAGTTTATTTAGTTCCTGACTGTTTTTATAAGAAGTGCGTTGTATCACCAACATGTAAAACTTTATTGTTGTTATTTTGGTCCTTTTTTTTTTTTACTGTTTTATAAAACGTGGCAGAAAAAGTAAATAAAAAATTACATGTCAAGTACAAGAAAAAAAAAAGATATATATGTTTTGTTTCTGCAAGTACAAGTGGTCTTTTATGATAATAATAAAAATGATGCAGGTATTCTATATAAAGAAAAAAACTTGTTTAATATATGGTTACCATGATTGAGGCTTGTTTATTTTCTGTTTCCGTTCTCCTTAACTTATGTAAATAAAGAAAAGAAGGGGTGGGTGCACAAAATGAAATAAGTATAAAGTATCTTTTTTATTTTTTGCATTTTGCTTTTTTTTTTCTTTCTCTCTCTTTTTCTTTCTTACAAATAAATAAATATATATAAATTAATAAAATAAAAATGGGCTGCTGTCAATCAACTGAACAAGTAGAGGAAAAGCAAAGAAATCAAGAGATCGATGCACAAATCAAACGCGATCGTGTGAAATTGAGAAAAGAGATCAAAATGTTGTTACTAGGTACCGATATAAAATAAATACGTGTTTCTATGGAGACAAAATTTTTTTTTTAACAATTTTTTTTTTTATACATAGGTGCAGGAGAATCAGGCAAATCAACAATTCTAAAGCAAATGAAATTAATTCATGACGGTGGATATACACCAGAAGAAAGAGAAACATTTAAAGAAGTTATTTTCAGTAATACGATGCAATCAATGCGAGTGACATTGGAAGCAATGGAGAGTCTCGGCATCTCGTTTCATAATTCAGACAATGAAGGACACAAAAGACTCGTTTTGGAAGCACCACCACAAATTGATTATTTGGGCCACGAGTTGGTAGTTGCAATCACTTCACTTTGGGAAGATAGAGGTGTCCAAGAGTGTGTTAATAGATCAAACGAATTTCAATTGAATGATTCGGCTCGATAGTAAGTTATTATTTTAAGGAGTCTTTTTTTTTTTCTTATTAAAAAAGCAGAACATTGACCTTCTTAATAGCTACTTTGATTCGATTCTCCGGATCGGACAATCAAATTATATGCCTAGTGATCAAGACGTCCTTAGATCTCGTGTAAAATCAACGGGTATTACAGAAACAACATTTGTCATTGATAATTTAACCTATCGCATGTTTGATGTGGGTGGACAAAGATCTGAGCGTAAGAAATGGATTCACTGTTTCGAAAATGTGACGGCCCTAGTCTTTTTAGTAGCAATTTCTGAATACGATCAAGTGCTATTTGAAGATGAAAGTGTGAATCGATTACAGGAATCATTAACTTTATTTGATTCAATTTGTAATTCAAGATGGTTTATAAAAACTTCAATTATTTTATTCTTAAATAAGATTGATTTATTTGAAGAAAAGTTACCTAGAAGTCCTTTAAATGAATTCTTTCCAGATTATTTGGATGGAAATAATTATGAAGCTGCTTGTCAATACTTGTTGGAAAAGTTCGTTTCTCTTAGTACAAGAGCTGATTCAAAACAAATCTATACTCATTTAACTTGCGCAACTGAAACTAAACAGATTAAATTCGTTATGAATGCTGTAAATGATATCGTAGTTCATGAAAATTTACGTACTGTTGGTTTATTATAGTTTTATCCTTTTTTTTTTCTCACTCCCTGTAATCATTTTCTTTCTTCTTTTTTAATCTGTATAACAACTCTCTTTTCACTTCTTTTTTTATTAAACGCACACACACACACATACATACACACACTCATTTTTCTCTTTTTTTTTCTCTGTTTTATCACTACATATTATTCCTCTTTTTTTTCTTTTCTTTTTACATCTGTTATTATTACCCGTTTAAAAATAAATAACAAAATTATAATCGTCTGGACCTCTCTTCTCCTTAAAAAAAAAAATTCCTTTATGCAAAATAATCATAACAGTTGCACAGAAGAAATAAAAAAAAAAAAAAAAAAACTACATTGTATTACCATGAATCACAAGCCCGAGTCTCTTTTCCAGGGTTAGCAATTCAACATGTAATCAATTGCCTCTCTCTCTCTTTCTCTTTACAAAAAAGAATCTTAAGCCGAATATTTATATATACATCTTGTACCTTTTTTTTTTTAAAAAAAACTTTTGCCTTTGTGAATAGATATCAAGGGAAATATTTCTTCTTGAACACACAATCAAATTTACAATCAGAGCAACACACATCACGCCCCTCCCCCTCCCCTTTTTTTTTTCAGCAGTAAGGATTGAAACAAGGGTTGAATTGACAGTGTCTAAGACTAAGATTGACATTGTATTGTTAGGAGAGGCACAACTCCTTTTGCAATAATAAAGTTTTAGGGTAATATACGTTGTTTCCAAAATGAGACCAACAAAAAAGGTTTGGTTACACAATTTTGTTTCTACTACATTGCTGCTTTTTCCGTGGTTTAATAACAATCCTTTTCTTTGGTTTTTGCTTGAAGCTATACCCTTCCATTTGACATTGATGTCAGATTACTTCAAAGTAGTTGATATTTAAACCATTTTTACAATTATAATGAGAGGCCGCATAAACTCTAAACTTTGTCAAAGCAAAAAAAATGTTTGCAACAGACTTGCCGAAACTTTCTTCAATAAAAGAACTGGATAATGGCGTACTTTCGAGCATTAGGGAGAAAAGTAAGAGATGTAACAGAGAATTTTTTTTTTTTTGTTAACGCCAATTGATACTTTTAAAATAAAGTAAATTCTTGGGGGCACCACAAAAAAAAAGGCAGGCTTTTGACTTGACTGTGGCGTAGATGATTTTATGTGGTGCCTTTTTTTTGAGCTTTATGCATTAATTAAAAGCTTCCTGACTAGAACTAATATTGTCCTTATACTTTATCGACTGTACCAGTTCAAGTTTAGTTATAAATAAAAATAGATATTTTGCTAATTGGTTTTTGCAATTATGAAATAAAGAGATATAATAAAAGAAAAAAAAAATTCTACTGTGTGGTTAACTAAAAGTCTATGTAGCTATAAAAAATGGTGTCATATTTTGGAGCAATCTTGGAAGAAACTTATTGGATGGTACATAAAGGCAAGACACTTTAACAAAAAAAGAATGGTTTTATTTATGTATATCACAACATGTCAAAGGAAATTAGGCTTGATCTGGACTTTTTGTTTATTACTTTAAAAAAAGTTACTAGTGTTTTAGCCTTCATATAATCTGGAAAGAAAAAGTTTTGCAAGAGCAAGCCTAACCACGAGGAGATCCATTAGCTGAAGTCTCTTAACATACATATTATAACACTGTCTATAATGTTACAATAAATGTGCAAAAAAAAAAATATACATACATATGAGTATCTAAATAAATAAATATACAAATGTATATATATAAAAGGAATAAGGATGTAACGGATAAGTACAGCAACCCAACAATCAATAGTATTTTTCTTAGAGGTGACATCTACCAAGACGATGAGAACCATCAATCCAACTCTCCCTTCGATATCCGTAAGATTCACGTGCCACTACACCTTAAACTACACGAACCGCTCGTATACGAGGACGGAAGAGAAGGAGACAGAACTCATCAAGATAGAGCATTACTCTCCAGGAAATCGAATCATCAAAACTTGAACCTCATTGCTTTTACACACCCGTTGCATTACTGACACTATCCCACAAAAGAACGAGTGTCGCTAATCAAAAGACTGACGAGTACCTCCGACTCCTCCTTCGATATCCGTATGATTTTTTTTTGTGCCATTAACGCGTATGATTAAACTGCGCGGACCGCTCGTAACCGAAGGAGATAAACAGCTTCTCGTCAAAACTCACTTTAACAACCGTTCTGTCCTTTTGCTTTCAAGAGCTAACGGACACCTACAAATATAGCAATATCTCTCAAATGAGTTAGAATCTGTTTGGAAACATAATAGAATAAAAAAAAAAAAAGTAGCTTACCATCATAACAACAACAACTAAAGTAACACCAGTGTTATCCATGACTACTAACAAAAATAATTGGCATCAATAATCGGTAAGCACACTACTGGCACCATTTAACTGTGTATCACAAATTGAACAAGATACCCGGACAAAAGAGAAATCCAGAAACTGGTATTCAATCTTTAAATCTTTATGTATCGATCAACTTAACCTCCCAAGAAGTAAACTCTTACTAAGACCAAGGAACACTCCGTGGTAAGTTAATCACTGATACAGAATAAAAAGAAATCTCGAGATCTACTACACGAATGCGCAAGTAGAGAACTGATGCATGACACTTTGAGAAGTGCTGATTGTCGCATGTCAGAACATTGTAAATTTTTCACGGCAATAAAACCGCTACATTTGCATCATAATCAAAACAATAGAACACCATACCCAAAGAAAAGATGATTAATGTTTCATAGAAAAAAAAAAAAATTAACGGGGTTATAAATCGTGTGATCAAGTGACACGAAAACAGCACAGACATTATAAAATACACATAAATCTTTTTTTTTTTTTTTTTCATGTAGTATTAAACCACTTTACCCCTCTACCTTCTTCTTCCTGTTAGACTAAAGCACTGTAGAGACAGAATTTATTATTATTTCAACTTAACATAAAGTTTGGACTCTTTTCATACAAAAGAGGAACAACAGTGGACACATTATTTCCCTAATACTGTATGTGTATTCAAAGAGGATGTCTTTCAATTAATGCGTGTGTCAATATAAGTTCAACAGTTTTTTTTTTTGGTTTGTGCTCTTATTTAAGCGTATTATCATCAAGGTTACCCCTCTTTTATATATGTATATATATATATATGTATATAGACAAAGACATAAAAATAAAAAACATCATGTATATATATTTACAAACCGACAAAACTAACAGAATGCTTTTTATTTTTTTAATTTACAAGTCTTTACCAATTTTTAAACTAATGAAACCAGCAATACCAGCCATGACGGCCCCAATTCTTAAGATCAAACCAATACCATCAGGTGGGGTTTCATTTAATTCAGGTCTTTGTTCCAATAATTTGAAAATAAAACTACTGAGGAAAGTGACTAAAAACTGAGGCAAGACAATATACATGTTATGTATACCCAGTAATACACCAGCAGCCGGTGGTGGTGACGATGATGATGATGATAAATCATTTGAGTTTTCCGGTAGTAGTTGCTCTTCATCCTCGTTTCCTTCATTTTGATCTGTACTCCCACTTCCTTCTCCTTGACCTATCCGCCTTGATTCTTTTACTCGTAACATTTCAATGGCTTCATCATCCGAATCATCTTGTGTAGTAGATTGTTGATACAAGTTAGGTTCTGTCCCTACGACACCGACGGAAAGATTAGAAGCCATCATTTGAGAATGATGTACAAATGAATGATCACGGGTTCTTTGAGAGATCGCTTCTTGATGAGAGATGTATTCACCTAAAAGAGAAAAGGGAGCCCACATGGAGATAGCCCAACTGATACCACAGAGACCGATCACGACTGCAGCCGCCACCACATCCGATACCAAAATAGTAGAGAGCATACAGATACAAAAGATGAAATGGCTCATGGTCCAGGCACGAGGTAAAGTTAAAAAGGGTACCTTGAGATAATTTAGAAAGGTGATCTTGTACTCTTGTTTTCCAAAACGTAAAGTAAAGGCATTGGATGTAGCGTCGTTTCGAGTATCAGAAGAAGATACGAATAAGGGTATGATGAACGACGAGGCTAAAGAGACGAGTGAATAGACAAGGAAAGCAAAGGAACCTGCGCGTGTTGCTTGACCTACTTTATCAGCAACTGGACTCGACTCATCTAATTGAGTTTCGTTATAGATTTCAGCTACCCAAGTAGTTGAATAAAATAAAAATGGAAACCATCCGATCCATGCAAAGAATTGAACATTACAAATTTCTTGAATTGGTTTAGGTAAATTCCAAATATTTCGAAAAATATCTGAAAATAAACGTAATGTAGAACCGCTTGACTTTGATCTAATATATGAAGACATTTATTAAAATGAAAAAAAAACCCCCATTTATCTCTCTCTTTTCTTACCGTTCATATTCTTCTTCAAATGGCTTTTCTCGGACAGAATAACAAGTAATAAAATCACATAATAAAAGTACAATAGTAGCAAAAACACAAAGTACCTTTAATTGAGTATCTCCAAAGAATGGAAATACTCTCACAAGATCTGCATACCCCATAAAATAACCTGCTACATTACCTAACCCAACCATCCTTCCTGCCCATGCTGTACCTTCTTCTTGTTGTGATGTTGGTAAAGAATCTACAATCAAAGCTCTACAAGATGCCTGAACTAAATTTTTTTTTTTTTTTTTTTTGACAGTTTTTTAAATATTTTTTTTTTTTTTACGTTGCAGGCATGTTTACACGCAACTTACCACAATTCACACTGAAATCCAAAATATAAATGGAACCAATTGCTATGATAATCGAAACTGTAGCAAATGTATCTCCAGATTCAGACCTTGTAAAAAAACTTGTGATTTCTCTTGTCCAACCAATGGCTAATAAACTAATGATCATAATCAAACTCCCTCCAACTAGAAATGGTCTACGTCTACCCCATTTTGATTTACAGCTGTCGGATAGAACTCCAACCACAGGTTGCATGATAAGACCTAATGGACTTTTTGTATTACATAATTACTCTATTTTGAGCATACTCACGCCGCCTCTCCCTCCCCCCCCCTTTTTTTTTTTTTTTTTTTTTTAAAAAAAACGTGTTGATATCTTACCTGATAGAGGTCCTGCAATCCATACTAGTGACATGTATGATTTAGTTAGTCCGAGTGAAAGTAAATAGGGTGTGCCATATGCCATTTCCACTGTCCCTATCATAATGTATGTGAGTTTATCTATGTATACAATATCAACTGGGTCCTTTTTTTTTTTTTTTATTTTATTTTACAAGTGAATTGAAGTCTAGAAAAGATAAAAAAATTAAGTCAACTTTGAAAGGTTTTTTTTTTTAAGAAAAAAACTTTACCCAGCTAGACATAAAGTTAAAAATATGATTTTTAGGGTATTGTTAGCACCTCGAATATATGTTTTATGAAGATTAGTTGTATTTAACATGGGTTCAGTATCTTCATCTCGGTTTAAATCGCTTGGAGGGTCGAATAAGTGAGGTTGGTCATATACATCTGGTAGTGGTTGGTTTCTATGAACCATTTTGAAATGTATATTATATTGTATGCAAAGAGGGAAAGTTTTTTTAGTCAATATTTTTTATTTTTTTTTAAATACAAGCACTTGTTCATGACGTAAGAATAAACATTTGTATATAATCACATTTTTTTTTTTTTTTTTTTACACACACAAAAATAAGGTATAACAGGTGTTACTCAAAGTCACTGGAATCTCTCTTAAAAGCCTTGGTACGACCTTTCACTGATCAAATCACTGGTACGTTTTTAACAAGTTATATATACTGTAAAAAAAAAAAAAAATAAGGCTGGTTTCAGTAAAATTCTATAATAACTCTGTTTTACCGAATTGATACAAAAATGTCTTAAATGTTCCGTGCGACATTTATTTACAAAATGAGAAAAATAAAGTTTTTCATAAATGTTTATTTTAAAAAAGATAATTACCGAGTGTCAATTGGTTCCTTTTTTTTTTCGTTAAAACCTTTCATTAAGACGCGCTTAGAATGCATTTCAGTCAAAATCGATGTAAAATTCAGGAACAGCGCCTTTCAAACCCAATAAAACCAACATTTACCTTTTATTAATCAAAAGATCCCCCCTTTTTAAGCAAAAAGGTCAATTTGTTTATATATATAAAATCTGTAAACAGAAAAAGAAAAAGCTGACGTGATATTACGTATACTGTTGATGATCTATCCAATCGCTACTATCATAATTATATTGAGATTGAAGCGCTATACGATCCTTAAATCCAATCATCAAGAGTTTTTTTACCCTTACTTTTATCCTGCGTGTGCTCCCAAAAAGATCTTAACTTTTCAGACTAAAAAAATATTTCTGAGAGTAAAAAAAAAAGTGATGTTTGAACTCCTTTCCGTTTTTTTTATGCTAATTCAAGCGTCTAAACTTACACTGCTTGTGATTTGGTAAATTATACTTTTTATAGCTAGAGATACCTACCTTGAGATCTTATAGCGTCTTTTATATATATCTTGTCTGATAAAAAAAAAGTTCAAAAGATGGTTTGTACCCCAATAGATAGTAATAAGAACAAATTTGGTAAAATATGTTAAATGAAAGTTTTTTTTTAAGTGACGGTCAATCTGTGACGATCGAAGATCTTTTTTTTTCAGACTCTTTTTTGTGAACATGAAAAATGACTCAGAAAGATGTTTCACACAATCACGTGCGGTTAATCCAATGAGTTTGTTTGACATTTTTTTTAAAAAAAAAAAAAAAATTTAAGGGTTTATCATATAAATAGATAATAGTTTTTTTTTTTGAGTTTATTTTCTTTTTTTTATTTATTTATCTTTTTTTAAAAATGTCTACCAACTCTTTTGCTGTTCCTGCTAACCTCCACTCTAACAAGACCGAAGAAAATGGTTCTGATGGTCAATCTTATAGCATCAAGGCTGGTTTGGCTCAAATGTTAAAGGTTTGTAATTCATGATTTTTAAAAAAAAAAAAGTATTACAAAAACTTATATAAGATATGTCTATTTAGGGTGGTGTCATTATGGATGTCATTAACGCTGAACAAGCTAGAATTGCTGAAGAAGCTGGTGCTTGTGCTGTCATGGCCTTGGAACGTGTTCCTGCCGATATCCGTAAGAACGGTAAGTTGATCATAAATAATCGCGTTTTTTTTTTTCTCGAAACTTATATAAAAAAATAAAAGGTGGTGTTGCCCGTATGTCTGATCCTCAAATGATCAAGGAAATCATGGAAGCTGTCACTATTCCTGTCATGGCCAAGGTCCGTATTGGTCACTTTGTTGAAGCTCAAATTATTGAATCCATTGGTGTTGATTATATTGATGAATCTGAAGTTTTGACCCCTGCTGATGAATCTAACCATATTAACAAGCATAACTTCAAGATCCCTTATGTTTGTGGTGCCAAGAACCTTGGTGAAGCTCTTCGTCGTATTAATGAAGGTGCTGCCATGATCCGTACTAAGGGTGAGGCCGGTACTGGTAACGTTGTTGAAGCTGTTCGTCATATTCGTACCGTTACTGCTGAAATCCGTCGTGCTTCTGTCATGACTGATGAAGAACTCTATGCTTATGCCAAGGATATTCAAGCTCCTTACAATTTACTCAAGGAAACTGCCAAGCTTGGTCGTCTTCCTGTTGTTAACTTTGCTGCTGGTGGTGTTGCTACCCCTGCTGATGCTGCCCTTATGATGGTAAGTTTTTTTTTTTTTTTGTTATTGTTGTGTGTCACTATCGTGTTTTTAAAGCTTATTTTTGTTTGTATAACCGAATTAATTGATTTTTTTTTTTTTTTTTTTTTTTTTTTTTTTTTACTATAGCAATTGGGTTGTGATGGTGTCTTTGTTGGTTCTGGTATCTTCAAGTCTGGTGACCCATCTAAGCGTGCAAAGGCTATTGTTCAAGCCGTCACTCATTATAACGATGCCAAGGTCTTGGCTGAGGTCTCTGAGAACCTCGGTGAGGCTATGGTTGGTATTAACTTGGATGATTTACAAGAAAATGAAAAGTTCGCCAAGCGTGGATGGTAAACAACAACAACAACAACAACAACAAAAAAAATATTCCTTTGTATTCCTTTATTACTTGTATAGATTTAAAAAAAATAAATAAATGACATTATTAACTTTATAAATAATTATAATCTGTAATCAAAACATGGGACCCAGTGCCTGTGCATTGATTGTTTATTTGAATTACCGCGCAATAAGCAATCGATCTTCTTTTTTCTTGTACTAATAAGTCAGTCTATCAATGGTAAGGGTTTTTGAGTACACACTAAGAAGGAGAAAGTTCCCACGGTAGTAGTGCGTACAAAGCAGTTTACACTTTTTATACACTTTATAAAGAGTCCTATTTTTTTAAAAAAAAAATACATCTTTTTTTTTTTAAAGCCTTTATATCCGAATGACCGTTTCAATGTGTAATAGTGTGTCTTTGATATTCAAGATGACAAATCGTAAATTTATTGGGCGATCCACTTCTGTATCACCTCACCTATACACACCCACCGAAAACATCATTGGCTTCGAGAAAATTACAGTCTTCTTTATAGAAAAAGGTGAATAGAAAACTTTTGGGAATTATAATAGGCGGCGCAACAGAAAGCTTTATCATGGGAAAGAATATGAAGCATAATATTCAGTGAGTGTTTTGAACACTTTTACTATATCATGAATGATGGTTGGTCGTCCCTGATGTTCCTGAAAAAAAGTGGGAAAACAATATATACCCAAGCTTACCAAGAACACTAGTAGCTGTTGTAAAGAAGCAAGCAACATCCATTATTAGATGTTCCTGAAAAGCTTGGATGAAATCAATATAAAAGTAGTACGGGAATACTACATATCGGAAGAAAGTAATAAATGCTGCTGTAAAAAACGCGTACAAAATTTCAATCCCCTCCTAAAGAGGCGAGGGTAAATAAAAGGGGATTTCTGAAATATTTTAAGTTTCTTTAAATAGGATCAGTCTTTCTTATCACAATGCGCATGGATTGTACACTTTTAACTTAAAAAAAAAAAAAACACGTGAGAATGTTACCCGAATTGTAAAATAAGTAAGTTTTTATTATTATTATTTAAATATTGCATTAAGTGAAAAAAAAAAACTGAGTCTATTTTATCAAAAGCATTGTTGGAAAAGCAAAAAGTTATAAAAGACTATTGTTTCTTTTTTTTTTTATATTATTATTCTCTCTTGAAGTGACGCAATTTTTTTTTTTTTTTTTTAAATAAAATGTAACCCACCCCGCAAAAAAAAAAGTTAAATTCCTTTTTTTTTCCCTTTTTTTTTTATTATTATTATTTCATTTTCGAAAAAAAGATTGAAATCAGCATGGCATTTCGGTTTAATTGGCCTGAATTCGATTCAGAGTTTTATAAAGAAGCACGGTCACAGTTAGAAGCAGCTTTAAATAAAGGAAATAAACCAAAGAATATAGTGGATCATATATCAGTAAAAGAATTGAATATGGGAACTACAGTAAGGATGAAATATGTTTATGTATAAATAATAATAATAATTAACAACAATAATAATAATAAAAAAAAGGCACCCGACTTGGAAATATTAGAAATTGGAGAATTATCAACGGATAAATTTAGAGGAATATTTAAATTAACTTATTGTGGAGATGCTTATATTGTAATTCAAACAAAAGTACAGGCAAGTTAACAATATATATATAATCTATATAAACTACACGTGATAATCAAGTAAATAGGCCAACCCAATGCATGCAAAAGAATCCGATTTACCCCGGCATACTCGACCGAGTGTATTAGCTGCAGATCAACCATTGATAGTACCCATGTTACTACGTATCAGTGATTTAAAATTAAGAGGCATCGTAGTACTTGTAGTGAGTAAGACAAAAGGAATTACACTTGTATTTAAAAACGATCCACTCGAAAGTATCCTAGTGAGTTCAACATTTGATAGTGTAACAAGTGTTCGTAGCTTCTTACAACGTGAAATTGAAAATCAATTAAGAAATCTATTTCAAGAAGATTTACCTGTCATGATCCATAATCTTTCACTAAGGCATATACAATCTCAACAAGAAAAAGAATCAAAACAAAGACATGAAGAATGGATTCAATCACAACAATTAAGACGAATACAACAAGAACAACAACAACAAGATCAAAAACAAAATTTGTTACCTATCGCAACCAGTCGATCGGTGTTTTCTGATCCAGGTTTACAGTTTAATACAAACAACAAATTTGATACATTTTCTATGCCTGATTTAACAAGAACTCCAACCCATATGTATCATGAAGATAGTCATCATCTATTATCATCATCATCATCATCACCACTACTACCACCACCACCACCACTTGTACAAAGTCCAACTTCATTTAGTAATTTTAGTGACCTTTATTTTATAAATACGCATGATCGATTTCCTTTATTTCCAGAAAATAATCATAATTGTTCTGTTCCTGTCACGGCTGCTAATCTATCTACATTAAATGCTCTTTATAGTAGTCGATTTGCTGCATTAAAATCTCCTCCTCCTTATTCAGAATTTGGGTCACCACTACCAACAACAAAAGACGAAGCAGAAGAAGAAGAAGAAGAAGAAGAAGAAGTGAAATCAACAACAACAACAACGATACTTACAGGACACGAATTATATCATGATCAAGAAGATGCACCATGGTATGTACGTGAAGGACCTGAATTACCTTCTACACTTGGTAATTACGAAAAGACGTTAACCATGATGGCCATGGATGAAGATATTATATTAAACCCAAAAGAAAATGCGATTGCAGCTCAATTATCTCATTTAGCAAGTGCTCATCATACCATATCTCCTTTTGCACATACCATTCTTCATTCTACTTTTCGTTCCATACCTCATACTGTCAAAATTGACTCTAAACCAAAGCATAAAAAGACTAGAAAGAGAAGAATCATTCGCTGGAATACGACAATTTAAAACCCTCTTTTTATTTTTTATACCTTTTTTTTTTTTTTTTATATATATCTTTTTAAAAACGCATGTATATTTCCCTTTATATATTTATACTTTTTTTTTGTAATAAAAACTTCTTTTACTGAAAAAACTTGAAAGGAAAAAAAAAAAAAAAAAAAAAAAAAAAAAGTAAATGTATTAAAAAAAAAAAATGCTAAACTATTAAAAAGAAAAAAAGTGTGTGAGTGTGTGTATGTGTAGGTGAGTGAGTGAGTGAGTGAGTGTGTGTGTGTGTGCGTGTGTGTGTGTGAGTGTGTGAGTGTGAGTGTGTGTGTGTGTGTGTGTGTGTGTGCGTGTGTGTGTGTGTGTGTGTGTGTGCGTGTGTGCGTGTGTATATATATATAAACGAAGTTCTACTATAAAGAGGTATCCATTTCATCAACTGAATCCGTCGACTCAATTGATTTATCTAAACCATAACCAAGAAACCACCACCAAATAGCTTCATAACAAAAAACAAATTGACGTAAAGTTTGAACCATACTCAAACGTTGTTCTCTAAAACGAGCAATTGTCTGTAACAAAATATCCGAGACAGCCTCAGTTTCCTTTTTCATCGAGATACGATAGAGTACAGTATCAATGGCACAAAATGCACCTGAACGACCACATCCAGCCGAACAATGAACAATCATGGGTCCTGCTGAACGAAAGGATGCTTGTGCCTTATCTGCCATTTGAATGATTTGAAGTGTACCAAGTGGGTTATCAGGTACACCGAAATCCATCCAACCCGTGTATTGTAAATGGGTTACCTTTCGTGTCGTACCTTCTTTTTCATTGACTAAACTTAATTCACGTACGATCACTACATCGTCTTCATTGATTGGATGATCATCTTGACTTATACTTTGTACTGGATGAACAGATTGGTTGGTTAATGAAATCGTAATAGGTCCATACTTGATAGGTGTATTTAGAGTAGAAGGCCAGTAACGATGACATTTAATCTGTATATATATATATATATAAAAAGTTAGGAAAAAAAAATGATACACACATAAATATATAAAAAACGAGGTGGTTTACCTTATTCATTTCTTCCTCTTTTGTCAACATGACTAAAACACGAGAATTTTGTTCCCATACCACTTGCCAAAAATCATTGAATGTAGCAGGCAAAGGACCTTGAGTAGAAATATATCTACGGAATTGACTTGTATTTTCTTTATTTGCACAATTCGTCATGGTCTTGACTGATTCTGTACTCACTTGATCTGGTCTAGCATCAGAAACTGATTCTTGACTATCAATGTATTGTACGTAACTAGCATTAATATAATCTGATACTTGATAATTACGAAGTTTAACTCGAGTGTATTCTATTCAATTGGATTAGTTTACTTGTTTTAAACATTTTTATACATTACAAATGACTTTACCAAATGGCCAAATATTGGTATATCTATTTAATGCACCCATTTCAATACCAGCGACAATACTGAATGGAAATTCAGATGGATTATCCGTATGTTTTGAATGAAAATGCATAATATTTTGTAATCTTCTTTGTTCCGTTCTTTCCAATTTCTATAGAGTTTTTTGTTAACTTTTTTTTTTTTCAATAGCAAAGTATAGAATGATAAGAGCGTTTTTTTTTTTTTTTTTTTTTTTTTTTTACCTCGTATGTCTCGGCAAGTGTTTGAGCACCATTTTCTCGAATCATGGAATGTAACCAATCTGGAGCTTTAAAGAGTTTTTTGTTTGAATCCATGTGACCACCCGCAACACATCGTGGCACTGAATTCACTTGAACGTGGTAATCCTTCTGAGGATCTACGTTACACTTGGATGGCAGTCGAATAGGAAATCTTTCACGAATGGGACCATGTGACAGTTCCATATTTTGACGGATATTAGAAAAGAAGGGATTAAACGCTTGATTTTCAAACTGAGGCATAGGAGCTGTAAAGGGACCTAAAGTAGGCGTAGCCATAGGCAAATTGTTTAAACGTAAATTAGGTCTTCTATTACCAATCGAAGTATTATTTAAACTAAGATTAAATCCTCCTGTTTCAATACTCGTAGGTGGTCCTAACCCAACTACGACTGAATTAGCTGCAGAAGAAGAGGCCATCATTAACCTTTGTTGTTGTTGAAATGAACTACTTGATAATGATGATTCACACAAGTCTTTATATCTTGGTACAAATGCTTCAAAACCACCTACAAAAAAAAAAAAAAATCTTTTTTTTTAGTATCTATTCTATATATACATATATCTTCTTTTTTTTTTTATATATGTTGTGTTACCTTTTAAATAATTTAACTGGCCCTTGAAACCTGCTCGGATCAGTTTCGCACCTAAATAAGAAGAAGCCGTATTTTCTTGTAAAATCTGTGATTGTTGATCATAAAATACAATACATTCCGCTGTAGACCAACGCTTTAATTTCTCACGAGCACTATCCAATACAATTGCTTCATATACCTTTTCCAAAGTAAAAGTAGGTCGTTTCAAGATTGTATTGGGTATAGATACATTAATAGCACCACGAATCTTTGAATGAGAGAATTGAACAAAAGAACGTACATCCAAAACAATCAATAGATTTTCTTTGTCTTTATATTTTGTCAAGATGTCCTTTAGTTCATCTGAATTAATAGGTTTTAAATGAGATGAGGCTGCTGTTGTTGTTGTTGTTGTTGTTGTATTATTAATGGGTTGTCTACGATTCGCAAGAGGAGAACCCATGTTCAAAGAAAACCCTGTATTCTCTACAATAGGACTTGCTACGCCAGTAAGAACAGTAGGTTGTGCTGAATGACGAGCTTGGATGGCATTTAAAAAGTCTTGATGAAGACCAGGATTAATAGGAGCAGTATAATATGGTGTATTAGACACTGGTTCTTCTGTTGTATTATTGTTATTATTACTATTCGTATTATTAATAACAGAAGGCATATTTAATGGAGTAAAGTAAGCTTCACTTGCTCCATTCACTCGATGGGTAGGTGACTCAAAAGTCAAACTCATTACAAATTAAGTAAATAAATAAAAAAATAAAAAAAAAAAGAAAGAAATATATATATATATATATATATATATATAGGGGGGGCTAGGCAAGAGAAGAAAAAAAGGGAAAAAAATCAAACGATGTGACGGTAAAAAAAAAAAAAAAAAAAAAAAAAAAAAAAAGGTGTAATATTGTTTGGTAGCTGAGCTTACAAACAATTGTGTATGTGTTACAATGTCGTCATTGACAACTTAATTTATACCAATTGCCATTTTTGTAAAAACCCTAAAAAATGATGTCATGATAAAGGGTTAAGAAAGAAGAAATAGAACTTTTTTTTTTTGAACAAATAAAAAGGTTAAATTTTATTTAGATTTAAAAGACAAACAAGGGAATTGCTTAGAAATGATAAAGAAATGGATATTTTCTTTTACTTGAAGTGCTTGAATTGATCACGGTTAGTCTTGAAATATTGCTTCAAATTATGAGGTTGACGTTCCAAAACCTTATGGAGATCATCGGAGTGAATATCTTGTTGACCCTTGCAAGCCATACGCCAGAACTCCAACATGGTCTCAATGTTTTGTTCATTAAGGAACTTTCCAATAGGAATAGACCACCAACCATCACGACCTTGCTTGGGATCACCTTTCATATCAGGGCGCTCCTTGAATCTCTTGTCTTGCTTCATTTGTTCAAGATACTTTTTAAAGTCTTGCTCAGAGATCTGCTTGAATTCAACTTGTTCACGACCTAAACCTTCACCGATTTCACGAGCCATTTGTTCACTGGTCATTGAGCGTTCCATGGTGAACTCATAAACATTCTTGTGATAGAAAGGATCAGCATCAGGTGTGTTACTACGTTGTTGCTCCTTAGCCTTCTTAGCTAAACGATAACAAGCTTCAACTACATCAATCATGTTGACTGAACCCCACTTGGAATCCTTCTTGACAGGAAGGAAGAATTGGTTATCGTTCTCGAGTTGAGGAGCCATAAAGTAATAAAGTTGGTTAAAGATTTGATGACGAATGATACAATGCTTGTTACCACCGAAACATTCCTTGACCATCTTTTCAATTTGATGATACTCCTTGAGGTTACGGAACTCATTGGAATTAACATCTTCGGACTTTTGAATACGATCAACACCAACGCTATAAAAATAATAATGATAAATTTTCTTATTTTTTTTAATAAACATTGTGATAATATAATTTACTTACATAGACATGAGGGCCAAATGCTCAATTTCTTGATGCTTAGCAACCTTCATCAAACATTCAGCTTCCTTAAGACGATCAGAAGAGTTCTCGGGAATAAGAATCACATTACGAACATTCTTCAAAGCTTCACGAAGTTCCTTTTCTTCCTTGTAGTTGACCTTGCATAATTCAGCACCCATTTCTTCAAGACGCTTCAATTCAAGACCATGCGTATCACGACAAAGAATACGGATCTTATGACCAGATTCAATATTCGATTCTTCACCACTCTTCATAGCTTCCAAGAAACGATAAGCCAAAGCATAACCGAGAATGGAGTCAACGTTGGTAATAACACAGACGTTCTTAGAGGTAGATTGTTGTTGTTGAGACATGATTTTTTTAAACTTGATAAACTTTTGATGTAAGAAGATTAAGATAAGGAAAAAAAAAAAATTGAATGCCTCATTACTGCCTTCTTTTATACTTTTTTTGTTTCATGTAATGTTTAAACATCTTGCTGGTTAATTTCTTGTTTATTTCCTCTTAGTGTGAGTGCAACAAGATAAAAATAATAAAGATATTTCCCAGGCATCAAGTTTTTTTTTTTTTTGACGTGTTATGATGTGAGCTTATTAAAAATATAAACAAGAAGGCTGTGCAATGTGTGTGTGTGTGTGTGTGTGTGTGTGTGTATAATGCACTAAAATTTAAATTATACAACAAAAAATCAGGATATGTAACAATCTATATATCGATCTTCAAAAAAAGATAAATTACATGCTAACTATTTTCTCACACTTGACTTGTACTATTAATAAAAGATATTTACTGCTCTCAGAAAACATTCATTTTGAAACATCAAGTGAATGTTAATTAATAACACTTTTGGATTCATGCAATGTACCTATACTATATAGTTATCAAACATATTTACAACTCATCAACCAAAATGTGTATGTGTAATCAAAAGATGAAACTTGTTTAGTTAGTTTTCGAGAAATGCTAAAATAGAACGTTTTTTTTACAAGTAACGCATATATGCTAACAGAAAAAACTTGTTCTTAACTAGTGCTTGAAATATTTATATATATATATTTTTTTTTCACATCATAAGAATCGTATGTTGTATAAACATTTGTACTTAATTCCTTTGGTTAACTGCAGAAAAAAAAAAAGAATACATCCATTTTGCGCACAAATAAAATAAATAATATATTTATTTGATATGTAAAAAAAATATATATATATATAATGCTGATCAATAAGAAAATTGCATTTGCCCTAAAACGGATTTCAGCCAAAAAAAAAAAAAAAAAAAGTTCGTGTGAATGCAGAAATAAAATCACATCAAATTTGACAAGTCTAATTCAAGATAACTGGGGAGCACAGTCCATCCATAGAATCATTATTTCTTTTATATCAAATTATAAAACAAGGACCCCTTTTAACTACTACATCAACAAAATTTCCATTGATTCATTAATATCGTTATAAGACAGATGTGATTTCTATCTGTTTATATTCAAAAACTACATGTCTTTTTTTTTTTTTTTTTTTTTTTTTTTAATTATTTATATATCAAATTGACAACAGAAATAAGTGGTGCGTATGAGGGAAACAAAAAAAAAAGGGGTTTTTTTTTCTACACTAACTTATTATTTTTGCATGAATTGTATACAAATGGCACTTTTCTCAAACTATTTATTTCTTGAAAAAGAGCAAAACTGCTTGTAATGCACATAATTATGGAACTAAAAATAAAAACATGTTTCAATTCTGTTTCGTGACAAAAAAAAAAAAATATATATAGGTTATATTCGGCCCCATACTAATAAACACATTCTATTCCCTCTTGAGCGAAATTTTTAAATATTTGTCAAAATCCAGTTATACACTTTAAAGATCGTAGCACTCATTATGCAGCAATTAATTACTCAACAGATTACGACAGATGATTTCCTTTTTTTTTTATATATATATAAAAAAAACAAACATATACACAATAAATCAAGTTTCTAAGTAGCTTTTATTTTGAGAGAGAGATTTTTTTTTTTTAAAAAAAAAAAAGAGGATTGAGTTGGTTGCAGGTAGCATTATATATATATTACATTTGGTGAAAAAGAGGAAGTGGGGCGAAAATGAAAAAAAAAAAAAGCAAAAATATCTTTGCTTTTTTTTTTTTTTTTATGAAGCACGACAGATAAGTTCACCACCGACATTCTTTTCAATAGCTTCTTGTACCTCCAAGACACCACGGTTGGTATTAACGATAGCGATTTCACCAGGTTGAAGAGGTTTAATAAATTGAGCTCTTCTACCACTGGCTACATTTTTAAGTTCGTTGACAGTAAAGTGAACCTTCTTGGAAGGTTTGCTGATGAGAGATAAAGTGGATAATGCAGGGTTGTTTTCCTTGTACTTGAGAGAAAGCCAAAGACGTCTAGTGGCTACATTCTCGTTGGTGGTGGGGGTATATGCTTGATCAGGTGCAATATGATTACCACGAGTGACAGAGGTTAAAAAACCTTCTTTATAAAGAATGTTGGAAACTGCCAAGTTCATTTTCGTCTCGGGTATCGCAATAGTTTGAAGTCTGGCACGGAAACCATTTTGAATTCTAGCACAAAGATCGTGTACGCGAGGCATGTCTAATTATTATTTATGAATAAAATGAAAAAAAAAAAAATCCAGGTTGAAATTTTTGGTACTGGGGGGTAGTATGTTGGACCTAGTATCCATAGCCAATCATTCCTTAGCATAACGCTGCCATAAGCCACTGTTGAAGTTTCTTGATCGGAGATTTGGGTTTGAAAGAATTAAGTGCGTAGTGGTAGTGAGGGAAAGTGGGAAAAGGAATATTTTTTTAAACAAGACGTGTAATTTCTTTTTTTTTTTTGTATACACTTTCTTGAATACGTTTTCTTTAAAATATTACAATTTTTTTAAAGAGAATTTTTTTTTTTTTTATATCTCTACACATAGCTTATATTTATAAAAAAAAAAGTAGATTAGTCGTGTAAAATGGTAATGACAGTTTATACCTATTTTATTCAATGATTATATATATATATATATACATACATCTATTTACATTTAGCTTTTTATTAATCTTGAAATTTCACACTAGTCGTCTAGAAGTTCCAAAATGTCCAACATAGTCAACTACAGACTTCGAATCACCTTGTCTGATTCACGTATTTTGACTGGTCAAATGTTGGCTTTCGATAAACATATGAACCTCGTTTTAGCCGATTGTGAAGAATTCCGTAAAATTAACAAGACCGCCAAAGATAATTCATCAGCAAATCTCGAACAAAAGAGAACTTTGGGTCTCGTTATTTTAAGAGGTGAAACCATTGTCAGCATGAGTATTGATGGTCCTCCTCCTCCATCTACAGATGATATTAGATCTAGAGGTCCTGGTTTATTAGCTGGTCCTGGTATGGGCAGAGTAAGTTTTTATCATGTTATTGTTTTCTTTTTATTAGTTTACTAAGCTTTAGTTTACACCTCATCATCTTTATAGCCTATGGGACGTGGTTTACCTGCTGCTCCTCCTCCAATGGGTGCTCCTATGGCCGGTCTTTCTGGTCCTGTACGTGGTGTTGGTGGACCTGCACCTGGTGTAAGTAGATTTTGGGACGTGTCATTTTGATGTGTTTTGTTTATTAAGCGTGTTTTTTTTATAGATGATGCAACCTAGACCAGGTTATCAAGGTGCTCCCGTCGCTTACGGTCGTCCTCCTATGCCAGGTATGCCCCCACCAGGTATGCCTCCACAAGGTATGCCCCCACAAGGCTTCCGTCCTCCTCCAGGTATGCCACCAATGGGTTTCCGTCCTCCTCCCGGTATGCCTCCCCCAGGTTTCCGTCCTGGCATGGTAAATATTAGACATTTTAATTTTTTTTTCTTCTTTAAGAGAGATTGAGTTGAGAGAGAAACATGCGACTAATTTATATTATCTTTATTATAGCCTCCTCAAGGTTTCCCTGGCGCTGGAAGAGGTGCACCACCACCTGGATGGAATCAACGTCCTCCCCCACCTCAATAAGTTTTTCTCTCTTTTTTTTTTTAAAAAAAAAAACTATCCACTCATCTTTCTTCTTTTTTTTTTCTACAAAAATTCAACGAAATTCCACCTATTCAACTTGTTCAATAATAAATTTTCTCTTTACATATCCGTAGGTAAAACAAAAAAAAAAAAAAAAAAAAAAAAAAAAAAAGCTAGACACGTCAAAAACAAATTAGGTCAAACTAATAAAAAAAAAAAAAAAGTCGACAAAATTATGCGTGTTTTTCTTTATTAAAAAAAATGGTATTTATATATTTATATGTTTGTATAGTACAGATAGAGAGAGAAAGAGAGAGAGAGAGAGAGAGAGAGAGAAAAGTTCTATTTTCTATTTTTTTTTTTTTTTAAATGGGTAAAGATATTTTGAGATTTAAACGTGGACCTAAGACGGAAGGTGCAACAAGTAAAGCAGCAAAGAGTACGAATAAAACAACCAACAAAAATCCGTAGAATATAGTGATACGTCTTCGTCTAGATTTTTGTGATGCGGAATAAATGGGTTCTTGGATTTGTTCCTTTGGTTTCAACCAAAATAACATGAGCGAATGCCATTTGTCAACGCCTGGAATAAGACAGATCAAGAATAGAAAGAAGAGGATAAAGTGACCCATTATAAAGTCAGTAGCGAACAAACTCATTTCAACTGTTTTACAAACAAATTCACGAAGTGGTTGTGTAAAAGCATACCATCCAAACTAGATATATATATATATATATATATATATTTTTTTTAGTTTTAAATTAAATTTTATAGTCAAATAAAATATATCACTTACGCCTCGGCCGTACCAACGGCCTGTCCACCATCCTTGATTACTTTGATCCCCATTGAATTCACGGGTTAACAAAAGTATGGTCATTAACTTGAAAATAAATCTTTGTACAGACGCCGCAGCAATCATACCCAAAACTACATGAGTAAAATTCCAATTTTCTAAAAAGTACAGCAACTCAAAGAAGATTATAAAATTTAAAACGGCCCAACCATGCGCAATTGCTGCAACCGTAGCACCAAACTTTACACCACAACATAACGAGGCAATACATCCACCGCCTAAAGACACACAGAACAGCACAGCCAATATACCAGCATTTAATAAAATCGGACCAAAGGCGATAATACCAACGCGATAAAGTGCACTTGGACCTTCAAAAGGTTTAGTATTATCTTCAAGATTAAAACTACGTATAAACATATATGCAACTGTACAGAGAATAGCCAGAATAAGCGGAAGTATAAGTTCAGAGAATAAAATAACACAGAATCTAGCACGAGGTTGTTGTTTAGCCGTTTTGGCATCGCCCAACTGCTTTTTCTTGACACCCGTAGTACGCATACGTGTAAATCTACAGAAGCCAATCCATGAATTATCGTTTGATACGCCATTACCTCTTGACAACCAACGAATATATTCTCGATAATCTACCAAGAAATCCGTCATTGAGAACTGATGAGGATTGAACAAGAACGGTGAAAGAACCAGAGCTAGTACGGTGATCCAAAAGTAAGCTAGATGCGGTATCCACAATACAAGCGAGCCAAAGAGTAAGATCATAAACATCCGAGCACCTACATACATACTTGTATCTGCAAATCTTGAATATAACAGGGAAAAAGGAAGTCGAGCGGTAGCAAAACCACGACCTGTACCAATATATTGTGCACCACCAAACGATAAATTGTTTAAAATCGCATTCGCATAAGTTTGCGTAATAAAGATTTCAAAGAAAGGAGACATGGATAGCATGTGCTTACAAAGTCTACTACATGCACGGAAAAAACCTCGTTCAGTCAATTCTTGTAAAAACAGCGGTAAGAAGGCAACAAAGATGATGGCGAAGATCGAAATGACCACACGCTTTAACCAGTCAAATACAGGATTCATGTTGAAACAGCCCTCTGGTTTTTGCGGAGAATCAGGGCCAGCATTAATATCAAATTCACATAAGGTTAATGGCACACTTGTTGCGCCAACAAAGAGTAATACAAACATAAACATATGAACGGATAACATAATAAAAATATTGTTGATATGGAAACCAGGATGTGCATAAAAGAATGTCAGGAATCGATCTAATGGAAGCTGTGTACCGAGATAATAATATTCACGAGATAACATTTGTTCACCCATACCGGTACCAATCTTGGTCACAAAGTTAAGAACGGAACCAAAACCAAGATCACGACCTTTGCCACATTGGTAATATTCAACATGCTTGATACGGCCTCCTCTTTCAAATGCGTTCATACCAGCATAAATATCTTCGTTTAAATGAAGACCTTTTTGAGCTTTGGATACACCGCCACGAGTTGTCATGAAAATGGCATGTAAAAAATCAGGATGACCATAATGAAGCTAAAAATCATGAGATAATATGTTAACAACTTTTTTTTTCTTTGGTGGGGGGATTAATATAACTTACTCTTCCACCAATCGTTGCCATAATACGTTGTGTTAATGTACCAAAAGTTTGTTCTTTACCAGCGGCTACATCACCGAGAACACCAACATTTTCAGAAAAGATATATTCACGAGCACCGACAATAGCAACAGGACTTTTACCAGATGTATTGTTGGCATAAGGCGAATCACTCGTGGGATGCATTTCTTCAAACTCACCGAGTACATTACGAATTTTGATACATTCTTCCAAGTAATTATCTTGATTAGCATCGATCAATTGCAAGTATTCCCCACGGTAATAAATTAAGGCTGTATTCTGATTGTCGGATTTACCATCACCCAAGATAGGGTTACCTGGTAATCGGATACGGTATTTAGGAGTTCGTACACCTTCAGCATTTACAGGACAATAGCCGTCAATAAGAACAGAATAATATACAGAGTCAAATTTGATAGGATCATTAGGGTCTTCGCGAGGTATTTTTTCTTGTTCGAGATATGCGATTTGGAGACTAGGATAGGCTTTCAAGACATATTCAACGCTTTCTTTTTCTTCTGCATTAAATGATGTGTATCTTTGCATAGCAATAATAAATCTAAACTTTCGTTCTGCCATTTGTTCTAATTCTACTTCTGATATAGTACTTCCAAGTACAGAGCTCCTGTTATGAGTACCTAGTTCAGGAGTCTCCACACGATATAAGAGTTTGATGGCTTTATGGTAATTCATGAACCCAGTGATTGTTCTGTACAGCGTCTGTGATCTAAGAGAAGCCCAGATTCGTGTTCTTAAAGTATATTCAGGAGCAGAAGATTTGAAACCTACGCAGTAAAACGGCAAATCATCAATCTTGTGTTGTCTTTCAGTTTTTTCATCGGTTGCAGAACTCATGTTAGATTGTGATTTGACTTCATCCTGTTGTTGTTGTTCAGGATCTTCATCGGCCAATACTTTTGTGTCTTTGACGAAATTTTCCCATTCAAAAGGGTGGAGTTGTTTGAGATACTCTAACAAGGTTAATCTAGCATTTTTGTCTTCTTCACGAATGATTTCTCGCAGAGATAAAATGATCTTTTCTCCATAGTGAGGTGTCATGACGGTAAAAGTAGGCATATTAGGAATAGGTAAAGATTCTGGCATGGGTGTAGTAAGACTTTGGGCAAAAAACTGCATGCGACGACTGGCTTCACTTTTCTGAGGATAATATTCTGTTTTGAAGGCAACGTCTTCTTGAGAAACAAAGAAATTGGGAGTTTTCAAAGATGGTTTGTTTGTTCCAATACTAGGCATCTAATAAAAACAGTTGATAAATAAAATAAATAAAAAGCTATTATTTTTTTTTTTTTTTTTTTTTTTACCTGTCTGTAAAGTAATTTTGAAACATGGTCAGGAGATAATAAATGTTCACGAAACATTGAAACGACCAAAGCGTTCCATACTTGTGAGCAAAGTACTTTTGGGTGTAGCTGTATATCAAGCTCAGAAGCTGCCAATATTTTTGCATAAATTCTTTTGGGTAACCTTGAAAAGATATTTCTCCATGGACTCCAGATAGAAATACCAAGATAGAATGATCTAGCCACTGAGAATATCGTATTCCAAATGACATACCAGAGATAAGTATCTAAGAAAAACAAGACCAGCTCCATCAACAACATAAGTACAAGGGAAACTGAAGGCATATAAATACATAAGAGTGAGCCTGCGATAGCATCTTTACATTCTAGCACTTTCATGTTAGCAATTGCTTTGAGAGGATCTTTGAAAGAAAGGGCAATAAAAAAATAAGATTCCAAAAGCTTACAACCAAAAACACAAGACCAAAGACCGATTGAGATTAAGCGATCTGTTCTTTTTAAATGTGGAAAACTGGCAGTAAAAGTTTGGCTTGCAGGTGTTTTTCTTTCGTCTTTTGATTTGGAGGCTCTAATAAAGAGTCTGGATTGAGGAATGATTGCGAAATATATACTTGTAATTAGACTAATAAAAAGCTGAGCTGAAGCTACAGCCATTGACAGACCACCTGTTCGGTTTAATTTTATACAATAAATAGATGGAGCTGCATTTACAATAAGTACAATAAAAAGTAAAATCATTCGCCGAGACAAGATTCCTGCTCTTCGAAAGTTTAATGGGACATAAATATATTCAACAAAGCTTCCCAACATCACCAGCAATGTAGCAACAACACCTCCTAGAGCAGCCATAGAAATCTGAACGGGAGTTTCTTGCTCTGCAATATCTTTATCATCACTAAGATAGAGTATTTCGGAATTTGCTGCGATATAATACCAAAAAGAGACAATATGGATGATCCAAATTCGAGTAAAATTTACAGCCAAATGCATCCAAGATCTCTTTTCCTTGAATGTTTTTTGAAATGCTTTCTTCCAATCTATTTCGCTTAAAGAGTCGTACCTTAAATTAGGGGCGATCGTCATGAACTTGGTCTTATCTTTTAGAACAAGGCGAGATATAGTTTCAGGGTACCAAAAAAGTTGATTTACATCGTCATAACCAATAACATTTGCATGATCTCGATCCCTTCGAATCGAGTTATTCAATTTATCATTTCTATAAACTTGATCTTTAACAAAATCATAAAGAGGTGAAATAATTGTATCTATGTAAACTCCTTCAGACGCCACCGGCCCATTCAGTTTTTCCGTCACTGCATCATCTGCTAATTTGAATATAAAACATAAAGCCTCTGGACAGAATCGAATAACTGAAGCTTCGGCCCATATCATAAGCCATAATGCTAATTGTCTAATACGGTCATGATCAGAAGTTTCTTCCATTTTGCTTCTCCAACTGTTTTCAGCCTCTGTTAAAGTTCTTTGTTGGTTTTGGTCAATAGGTGCACTCTCTTGGCCTTCTGCAACGTGTGTCGCAGCGTTTTTGTCACCTACGGCATCGTCCAAGTCTAATTGTGCTGCAAAGTACCATTTACGATAATTAGCGTTAGGTCCACCAATGTAATCCGCATGTAACGTTAGAAGAGCTAGAGCGGGTGTCATACGAGAAGACCGTGAGTCTAACATAACCATGAGGTGATCAATCATATTCATCATGCTATCGTACTGAAAGCCATAAGCGTTTTTTAATGATACAAATATATCCTGTATTTGTTTGAATGAAGGTAAATTTTGAAAAGGAGCTGCGGATGTCCACGCAGGATAAAGTACACTGTTATTAGGTCCATTTACAAGAGTTTCAGCTGATAACTCTTGTGTTGATCTAGATGATGCGGTAGGAGTAGGTGATCGAACAGATGAAGCATTGACGCCTTTAGGTGTTCGACTTCGTTTAGCTTCTAATAGTGCTACTAAAGATTCTGTAGAAGGAGCACATTTAAGATATCGACTAGAATTGTGAATATCACTTCGTAGATTGGTAAATAAATCTACGTCTGCAATATGTTGTGGTAAAGGTTGCTGATTTCCTTGAAATTCATATCTTATTGAGGAGGAAGCGTTCTCCCATTCAATGTCAGAAGAGGTATCATATCGTGTATAAGAAGTAGGGTTATCTCGATCGAATTGGTGTTGTGGTAAGCGAGGTTGGTTATTGTGTTGAAATATACCGGCTAAGTACATAGGAGTCAAAGGGGTTAATACATCTAATAGTCGTAAAAAAAAAAAAAAAAAAAAAAAAAAAAAAAAAAAAAAAAAAGAGAAATTAAAATTATTACCAGGTGAGACATTAGATGGGCTTTGACTATAAATATACATAAAGACAAAGGGGAATAAAGGGATGAGCTTTCTAATAAATTATTTATTATAATTGAAGAAACATACGTTGGATGATATGACTCGATGTCTACCGCGTGTTGTTGTTGATAATATTGTTGCTGATGTTGGTGTTGGTGCTGGTATTGTTC
Source organism: Pilaira anomala (assembly GCA_025716855.1). Lineage (NCBI taxonomy): Eukaryota > Fungi > Mucoromycota > Mucoromycetes > Mucorales > Mucoraceae > Pilaira > Pilaira anomala. The sequence continues at coordinate 746,071 of JAIXMQ010000005.1, forward strand.
ATCATTATTATTTAATCCAGATAACTGTTCACTGGAATAGTAATATTGTTGGTTACTATTTTCTGAATAATCACCGGCCATTTTGATATTCTTTTGATTTTGACAAGTTTAAGATAATTATAAGCTTAAAGAAGTAAAATGTGAAGAAGAAAAAGAAAAAAAAGATAAGATAATTTAAAGTATTATATATGTTTATTTAATTGTAGGACAGGAATGGATTATTAACTTATAGTTTAATGTCCCTGTTGTATATCCTCTTTCACTTATAAATTAGCAACTTCTTTTAATCTATCCAATGTTTGGTAAAACAATAAATACGTATTACAGCAGTAATAAATAATAAAGAAGTACACTATAAAAATCAAACATTCCGTATCCCTTATTTTTTTCATCATCCCTTATTACATGTATTTATAATATCCCTCCCCTATTAAACCTTTTTTTTTTCTGTTACTTTTCTAAGCTCCCCTTTTTGCTCCTTCTTTAATAAGTATATATTATATAGACACCAACAAAGACACCGTATTATATACATGTGTTACAAATAATAATTACTTTTTATTTTTAGATACATGTTCTACCTGCAATTATTCTCCACATGTAGTAATAAAATACTTTGCCCAGACTTGTCATCTGCTCTATTTCTGCACCTTCAAACTTGGTTTTGTCGGCTCGTTTTTCTCGACTTACTAACCATCCTTGGATGTTCTCACCGGAATCAACTTGAAGGTGGATCATAAAGTCCATATATCTCGCACTATACAGTAATAAGTGACGACGACCTCCTTCGTGGAAATCTTTCCATTTACTTTTTGTCAACAGCTTTACTGTGTTCAATGCAGCATTCCAATCGAGTCTCATATTAAATATTAATGCCATATTGTCATCTGCTTCAGTAATGTCTATGCGATCAAATTCGCCCATAAGTTCGATCAATTCAGGATGTTCCGGAACCGTACGTACATTTTTTTTTAAACTAAGATCAGCAGAATAAAGTTTGCTCCAATCATGAACTCTTTTGTTTCTAACAATAACCTAACATATATATCAAAAAAATTAAGTTTATATTGCATTGCAGTTGATAATGTAGTTAATAATACCTCGGAAACGATACCATCTAATCTTATTCTTGCACTGGAAACAATATCTGATAAAGTTAAACCTTCTTCTGGAAATGAAAGATGAGATAGACTTCCCGGTGTTTCTTTAGATTTTATCCAGCTAGCTTTCGTCATAGACTCTGGTGATATACGGCCTTGATATACGGCCAGAATAAAGTATTCTATAATTATCTTGTTTGTTGATGTTGGCTTGTCAGTATCTGTCGATCTTTCATCAGCCATATCACCAATGGGTGGACACATGAGTAAAGAGTATTTCCAATTTGATTGAACCTCGCGGCAATTTTCTACAAAGGATAAGTCTGTGCTCGAAACTGACACAGCCGAAGAACCGCTGCTGCACATGACATTTGACAAACCATGGCGAGGAGCGTTCTTAAAAAGATTTTCAAAGAATGAGCTTTGATTCATATTTCCAACTTCAAACTGATAGAATCCATGAATAATACGATCTTTCGAATAGCGTGATGGCTGTTGATTAATGCAAGAAAAACGACGCACAAAAGATAATATATCTAAATCCGCTGGTACCTTGGAAAGATCACTCAACATTTTTTGAATGTAATTCAGTTGAAAGTCATAAACAAACGAGTTTATGTGAATCATCTGCTTAAAGTTCCCGGAATTCTCCTCGAACTTTTTAAAGTTTGATCTCTTTTTAGTTCTAGATTCATGGCGAAACCTGCTATAGTCCAGTCTCCCATATTGGCGATGCAAAGTATATAGTGTAACAGAAACAAATACATTAGTTAGCCGAGCCTCACAAATAATAGATCCACCTTCAAATACACGAAGCAGATAAGTAGGAGGACACTCTACAGTTAATTTTTTTCCCAAGCTAAATTTTGATGTTCTGAGAGCAGATTGATCTTCACAATTTCCGGACTCAGGCTTAGCAAAGTCGATTGACTGCATATCGGCTCCTTCAAGATATTTGGCGTATTCTGACAATAAAGATATGCCCATATTTTTAAACCATGCGATAACCTCAGTCCGTCCAATGGAACCTTCGGGTAGATAAGACCAATCTTTTTCAGGATCACAAAATATAAGCGGTGTGCGACAGAAATGAAGCATTCGAGAAGATCTCATAATTGTTGAAACCTCAGGTACAGTTAGTCTTTCAGTTGAATCGATTGATGCTTGGGAACCTCCATATCGTTTACGCCATTTTAAGTATACCTTCAATGCCTTACGATGAGCAGATTGTATTTTGGCATGTCTTAAAAATGCTTCCAAGAATGGTTGACCATGACGTCGTAAAATATCAAAATCTTTACTGCGAATAGTGTCTGCTACTGAGTCAGTAATCGAGTCCATTAAAGCATGATCCAATTCGGCGTTTCGAATAGAGGATTTTTGAAGAATTTTGTCAATATGTTTTTCTTGTTCGACCATATAATTGTTAATACATGGTGTTGTATCGCCTAACTTTTGTGTTTTCAAGGATTCCCGTGAAGGGGCAGTAGTTGGAAACGCAATCATATCCTTCAAATCAAGCATACTTGCGACCACAGACCCCGTATTAATAGACGGAGGGTTTTTGTTACTGTTATGTCGAACGCCACTAGGGGTTCGAGAAGAAGGAGTAGAATCCTGTTTACTTGTTGTCTCGTATTGTCGGCTATTTTTTTTAGAAGGTTTAGGTGATGTTAGTTGAATCAGAGGAGTCGAGCCAGAATAATTAGTACCACTGGATCTCAAGTTAGTCGATAAAGATTTACTAGCGGTTTGCGCAGAAGTTACCGCAAATTGTTCTACGATACTCTTCATAGGTGTAGTATGATGAAATAGACCCATCTTTTGGTGTAATATATTGGTCATTAACTTATTACGTGCTTCCTGTCGATTAGCTACACGTAATAAGCCATTGAAAAGTTCCTGTGATATAGATTCAGACCAGTTATAGGTGTAGATCGAAAGTCTGTGAACATCTAGAGTCATAATCATAAAACAATGTTTCTTGGAATCTAATTGAGGACCACTCCTACCAAAACCACCTAAGCTTGACAATGCACTTGAAGCTCTTGAATGGTCATGAGTTTCGACTTTAAGTTTCTTTTGACTAGCATCAGTATTCACAGAGTCTCCTGAGCTTCTTCTTGATCTACTCTTGCTACTTAAAGCGTCACTTCCAGTACTCGGTCTTCTATCATAAGCAAATGCATCTGAAACACTACCTAATTTTTCTACAAACTCATCTAACCCGCTTATAGCAACTAGACGGATATTACTTTGTAACTTTTGACGTTGACGGTATTTAAATCCTTTGTAAAGTTCCCAATTACTTTGGGAGCTTGTATCGTTGTCATTATCTCCCCATACAGAATCACCTAAAGAGGTCCAGGCCACAGTAGGTCTTAGGGCAGGATCAATTTTTCGAAGTTCTACATCCAAGTAACGTACTAAATCATCCATACACCATGGTGTAGTTTGTATCGCAACATCCATAGAATAAACAGTGGGGCTTTTTAATTCGGATGCTTTTCTCAAAATGAAAAGAACAGATTCGATAAACTTTTTTCTTAGTAATGTACTAAGATGAACTTCTGATTTTGCTGAAACTGCCTTCTGTAATGCACCATCTATTGAGAGAGCGGCGCCCAGATCAATTGTCACTGTCTTTTCAATAAAGTAATCACAAAGACTTCGTCTGTAGCATTCATAAATATGTTGCATTAATGCATCTCCATCTACTCCTCCAGTAACCCAGATATCTACCCAGATGTGATTGTATGTAGTGCCTGTTGTAGCTTCTCGGAATTCTTCTTCAAGGCAATCGTGAATAACCTCTGGATCAAAGTTATCACCAGAATTATTATCTTCAATTATAGATGTAATGGGTACACCTGCCTCATCTAAAAGCGTCAAACAGATGCCTGCCATACCTTGACCTGCCAATAATTCTAAAGTAGAAGAGGCACCAGGCAAACGTTTTGTGCAATTATAATAAAAGCAGAATGTCTCTGGTGATATATTTTGTGTCTTTTCTTCACTTTTAAGTTAAAAAATTGTTAAGTCTTTAGTCCGGTATTTACTTGAATATTAAAATACCTTTTATGTTCACGTTTAATACTGTCTTGAACTGCATCAAGTTCTTTTGTTAAAAATGCAGTGCTCTGATAATTTATCACGACTTCTCGTACATACGGTCCTGTTAAAGGGCGAATATTATCGACAAGTAAAGATTTCTTAAAGAACTGTAATAGCGTATATGGACTGCTGACAAGGCTTGGTACACGCAGCATTTCTCTGTTTGTGGGAGGTTTCTTAGTTGGAAGAATAAACTCCACATCCTAGAATAAATTAACTTTAGTACTATGTTATGTTTAAAATCCATATACTTACAGCTGGTGTTGGTTTAGAAGTGGAATTTCGAACAAAGTACTGTTGAATTTCATTTAATGTTATCTGAGACACCAATCTATTCTCAATCAAATTCACAAATTCTTTTTCCACCCAGGCAGGAAGATCGATACCATAGACTTCAAGAACGAGCTCTCTTTTTTCATTAGTAGAAGATCTTGAATTATTGGTGGAACGATTTCGAGGTGAGCTTGAGGAGGTTATTATCAAATCACGTTTGGAAGATATATCAGGAGTGTTACATGCAACCAATGTTTGAGTATCATCTTCGTTCGTTTTACCTGATAGGGTTTGTACTGGTGACCCATATACTGTGCCTGGAGACCCATCAGTGTCTGTGCCAATAGTTTCCTCATATATTTTACAATACACTATCGATCCGTCTCTCTCAATAACAAACATATTGGGTTTATTAATTACTGTAAATAAACGTAAAACATCTGTTGTAAGGAACTTGATAGCGACATTAGGTTGTAATCTCCAGTGTAAGGGAAATCGTTTGGTAAAGACTAAAGGACAAGAAAATTGGCCAGGTTGAAAGTTAAATGCATTAAGAGAAGCCATGGTTTCATCACTTTGATTGTCCTCCTCTGACTCATCTTCGTCGGAATAAGCTTTAAAAGTTTCCTCACTTGTAGGGGCCTCGAGATACTTACTACAAGAATTGAGTTAGATCATATTTTCATATTTCTTTTTAACTGATGCTTAATTTAGCTACCTGCAAATACGTGTCTCTTGTAGATAATTTAATAGCACTAAACGGTTTGTAAGTTCTTGAATCGTTCTTATTTTTTCTTTTATAGGATTCAGTATATCAGAACCAGCATTCAACATTTGTATCTTGCTGTAAAAGTAAATCTGAATAAATCTTTCGTGGGGTACTAAAATTAGCCAATATAATGGCCTCTTATCCATAGGAGTATCCGTCGTATCTTTTAGTTCTTCCTCTTCTTTTTCCTCCTCGTCTCTTTCAACAGGCTGTGAAATACTAATACCCAACCCATCGCAAAAATCATCATTTGAATTGCTATCGATTAAAGACTCGGATACAGGTGAAGCATCAGCTACAATAGGCGATGCACTATTTGAGTACATTGATTCTTCTCCCATATTGTAAATCGAGTCTTCACATACGTAAAAGTAGTCACCAAGACGTTTCAATCGATACTTACCGTCTGGTCTACAGCATCTATCTTTTTCGAGCTCCTTGATGAAAATTGCTCGACTTTCAGTATAGTTTTTGACAAACTGAAATGGTAAAGCAATAGACGTTTGATAGTCAACATAAGGAGTTGGGACACAAAGTTGACGCTCAATATATTTGAGTGTAGACAAAGTGATCACAGGAAGCTTTAAAAGACTATGAATAGTTTCTTCTTTTAACAACCAGTTTACACGAGAATCAGTTTCAGCTAATGCAATTTGTTGGTCTTGACTAAGTGAATAGAAGCATTCTGGCTGTGATTTCATTGACTGAACTAATGTTCTAAAAACAAATATGAATTAATAATAATAATAATAATAAAACTATATAAAAAAATGTTTGAATGTTTCTTACTCGGCAGTAGTAGATAAAATACTATCATTAATTACATAGTCGTCCAGAGCCGAGCGAGACATATTGAGGCACACAATTTGAAGATAAACCTTGGTATTTCCCGTGTTAAGGCGGAACTGTTCATCAACAACAGGATTATCTTGCTCTAAATTAAATTCTTCTCCATCTGCTGTTTTTCCAGAGAAGGAAGTTGGTAAAGAGGTGATAGGGACTACAATTTCATAGCCAGAAGTATCTTCGGCATCTTTAGTAAATGATGTTTTGTAGATTGCATACAATCGAATCAATAAAGGTGCTTGAGAATAAGCGACTAAATTCACAATATACGAAATTTTATCATCATCAGATAAATTCTCTTGACGTGAAGTACCATTATCGCTTCGATTGAAAGGAGGCTTGTAATAAAAGAGATTGGATCCTGCATTTTTCGTGGTTTGAACAGGTTCGAAATACTGATGGAAAATCATGTCGAATTTCCCTTGAATCTCTGAATCCTGCACACTATACATACATAGAGTTAAAAAAAAAGTTCCTATTTTTTCTTGAATTTTTACATTACTTACCAATTAACAGATTCTTGTCTTTGCATAGTCATAGCATTCATAAACTCAGTGATATCGATTTCCATAGTAGATTCATTACATACTTCGAGAACCTTATTAAGATCGTCATCATCTACCATAAATCCCTTCATCAAACAGGTATAAAACGACTTGAGAAAACTATTTGAATAATCACGAGCAACATCTTGTGCCACACGAAGTACTCGTTCAGTGAGCTGAGCTTGACTTTGGCAAGTACTGTATTCACCTTCGAATAATTCGGGTCTAAGCATCACACCCAATCCATCCGATTCATGAATTAAATATTTGATTGGCTTTATAAAGATTTTTTCGTGGCCTTCGATAACATTTTCTATACGTCTACGATTATCTTCTTCTAAAGGATTACCAAAAGGCATATCATTTTTTGTAGGCTTCATCGGCTTTTGTCGAACACATTCAAACATGAATATATCTAAAGATTTACATTTTTGAATTGTTGAAATAGACTTTGACTCGTTTTCCTCTTGTAATTTTAATAGTCCAGTCGAGACAGATTCTAAACTGGGAAACAAAATCACAACAAAGGAGCGTGGATCAAATATCTTTACAAAGCATCGAGTCTTTCGTAAATCAGGAATTAAACCTGTACTAGAGATCTCGCCTTCTTTAGTGACCGACTGAAGGGCATTTTTCAAGTTTTGCCAGAATTCAGCGCCCACATCATGATGCGACATAAGAATTTCCCCATTTGAAATATAATCTAAAGAGCGTTCAACAAAATAATGTAAAAGAGCATAGTTTTGTAATATAACATCTAATTTCGCAATCACCTCCTTGTTTTTGTTCAAGAGTGCATCGGGTCGATAACTAAACAAACGATGAGGTTCAATAGGCATAGGTGCTTCAAGCACAGTAGTTTCTATATTAATCGTTGCTGCATGTCGGCGTAAGTATCGATGTGTTTTTGATGAGAATCCTTTGCCTCTTACGACAGGAGTAGAGTTGCCGGACTGATCACTGTTATAATCATGAGAGCTAGCATTATCACTTAGATGAACGGGTGTTGGTGCTAAACTTTTCACTTTAATTGAGGGCAACGATGTCACCTTATATTGAGGGGATTTAAAGGAAGCGACAACAAATTTGTTTGATCTTAGGACGGAAGCTACATCAAATAATTGAGGGAGCATCATAACTGTAGTGTCCTCATCGGGCAATTGTGATGTTTGATGGGTCCCTTTCTTTTTATCCTTAAAATCACCTACTCCCTTTGATCTACCTACTGCATGGATTTGATCAAATGTCACAAGCTGAGAAATTGTCTTTCTGTCAGGTTCAAATGTCCAATGTTTAACAAGGTCATATTGATCGTAATCAAAGCTTCCGCTAGGTTCCATCCATAACTCCGTTGTAATTCTACCGGTAATTGAATCTTTCCATGCAAAATATTGAATAGCACAAAGTGAAGTAGTTTTACCATCACGGTTAGGGAGTGGAATTTCTTGATAAAAATGAGTGCTATCTCGGCGAGGAGAGACAAGTTGATAACCCTATTTCGATTTTTAGTATATACGACTATTGGCCTCTTTTTTTTTATAGGTTTTACCTGATCAAGTCTAACTTGACATAAAAACTGAAAGGCTAAATCATGAATAGGCATCATTTTATTCTCTTTATGATAAAAATCTTGATGATTATCAGTTTGCCAAGTCCAAGTCATACGTCGTAAATAATCGCGTACAATGTATTCACTTGTCAACCAAGTTGCTACAGGTAAATACCAGGCCTCAGATTGACTTTGTTTTTTAGTTAGACTGCTGATGGCTCTTTCGCCTCCAGGTGTTTCTGGGTTTGGTTCAATCTCTATATCAGCAAAATGCTTCATATCTCTCATCAATAGACGAGAAAAGGGTCGCTCACAAATCATATTACATGCTGCTTTCGTATCATCGGCTGTTTTTAGTAGGTGGATTAAATATTCGGTTGTTCTATTTCTAATCAAGACATCGACATTGAAAAACAATAAGCGCAAAGTAATTAAACGTCCGTATTCATGCCGTATACGCAATTCACAGAATGAAGGAGGATAGATGAAAGAAGCTGTAAAATAATCCTTATTTTGGTCCTCACCTACTGCTGGACTCGTCATAATTCTATGCATCATCTTAACAAATGTACCTTCTTTTGCCTCAAAATCTGACCATTCACGCATAACATCCCTTACTCTATCTACCATGTATAATATATCTTCTTCTACATTCATTATAAAATCTTGACTGGATGTGGATGTGAGTTTTGGTGTCATGTAAGGTGAAACATCGCCCACTAATAAATCGATACATCCAGGGTCGTACCAAGACCTTGTTCTTGCTCTGGCTTCTGAACCATTCATTCGTTCCCAGTACTCTTTAAATGAATCAATAAAATGTGGTTTTTGTTGATATATAGATCCAGGTCTGCTCGATGTATTACTTTGGGATTCAGGTCGTAAATTAGATGTTTGATCGTTATTATTATTATTGCTATTGCTTGCACTTAACCAAAACTTATTAGGGAAACCGATTACGGTTTTTAAGACTTCATCACCTTCATAAATATCTACTAAATAAGTTTTTAATTTTTCAATCTTTGAATACATTGGAGCAGTATAGCTTTCGCCAAAGTAAATAGATCCAGTGACTACACCCATCATCTGCACTCTTCTTTTGAATATATCCCAATTCTGTAGCATATGTGCAAACCCTGCATCCGTTCTTACAAAGATTTCTGCACGTGGAGCCTTTCCTCGAGAAAAGATGCTGCTGGACATTAATACATCTTGGTTCTTGTAAGCGCTTGTGCTACCAATGACTGCAGGAAGCCATGTAGCACGAATTCGATATTCAATAGAGATATTGGGTTGCCAACGCATCATCATGACAATTTGAATACGTTCTTTTCGTACAGCAGAGAAATCTGGGACTTCTAAATTATGTATACCTGAATCAAAATTTTTTGAGCCAGTGCCATCATCAAAAGTAACTGATTGTACAGTGAAACCTTCACGCGCTCTTGCTGCAATGATATGCGAAAATTCAGAAGGCAAAGTGTACTCCCTGTACTTTAATAAACGCCAGTCTCCTTCAGGTGGCTTTGCGTACGGATCCCAAGGAAAATTAAATCTATCCCTCAGTTCAGATTCCAGATTATTATCTCGTCGATGGGGTATACCCGAATCTTTTTCAGCTTGAAGTATTGATTCTGAATGATGATTTCGAGTTAATACAGTCTCTCTGAATAAAAATTGACGATGAAAGATATTGGGAGTTGAAATATGTTTTGCCTTATTCAGATCAACGAATTGAACAACAGGGTATGTCTTTTGTTGGTCTTTATTATCTTGAGAAGCAGAAGAAGAAGTAGAGTGATAGGTAGTAGGTACTTTATTGAGACAATTTTCAGAGTACATGAATGTACCACAGGTGGCACGGGCCAAGAATTGAAGAATTTCTGTATCGGGTACGAAGCCGAAATTTCTGCCGGGTACAAAACTACTAGCGTATCCAATTTGAATAATATGACAGGTAATATCTTCTTCTGCAAATTGACGTACAAATGTATTATCATGTACATTAGACTTCATTGCACCGTCCGTAATTAAAATTAATTGAGCACGACCTTGCTTGGGTAATAATTTGAATGCAAAGTGCCCTGCATGAAGAATACGTGATAAATTAGCACCGGATTTACCTATTCCCCAAACTTCTTTTTTCGATGAATGGTATGAGGTTTCTTTCGTCTTTTGAGCAAGATTTATATCAGATGCAGAAGTATGTAATGGACTAGATGCATTTGAAGTGTCTGTCATATTAATGGGTGTAGAGTCGGCAGAATAAGATTTAGGTTTTACGTGTTGTAAAAAAGATGTGGCGTCCATGACACCTACACCACCTGGTGGAGCAACTTCGTTTCCTACGTCTAAATCGTATCCCATATTTGGTCTATTTCTTTTCATGGACTTTCTAAATTGTGTTGTTTCATTTTGAAAAGCAAGAAATGTAGATCGTAATTTTCGAATGATGGTATGTATATTGTTTGTACTGATAATAACATTTTGTGTGAATACTCTCATGGTTGGGTGTTCTACTAGCATAGGTATCACATTGACATTAGATGCAAATTGAGAACAGTCAGCCATTACTGTTAATCGTAAAGAAGGTTGAACCTAAATAAATATGGTTACGCAAAAAAAAACTTATTTTTTTGTGTTTTAATAAATAATTTACCACAACTTTTTCAGTTGGTGAAACTTGCATTGAAAAAGGTTGTACCAATCCCTCTAATGAATTCTTGAGTCTAAAAAATACAAAGTTTTATTTGTGTCATTGTTTATATATTTATTTATATTTAAAAAAGATAGAAACTTACGAATCAAATACTTCAGATAATAAGATGTCTGAACGAGTATTTCCCACTGTTGCTAGACTTGAACTTAAATCAATGATATAGACAAGACGATTATCTTGAGTTAATGTCAATATGGTGGTTTTTGGTGTAATTACATATAATTGATCTTTGTGTCTATTTACAATATCCATTCTAGAAGGATCTAATCAGATATCATAATTAATAATTATTTGTATGTTATATACGTATCAGTTTAATTCGAACCTTGATGAATTGAAAAATCTGATGCCCAAATCTTTCTTCTACTTCTAGACAAATATAAAACATTTTTACCCTACATAAAAGCAGGTATTTGAGTCGAGATAATACGGATAATTTTTAAACACTTTTTTGACTTACGTCTTCGTCTTTTCTTGAACAAGGTTGATATAGCATTTTTAACAACCATTGTGTGTATTCATTTTTTGTACTAAGTCGCGAGTTTTTTAATAAAATAACTGCAGTTTTTGCTTCGATAAGCTAAATATCAAAAAAAAAAAAAAAAAGTTTTTTTTTAATAAAATTATTAGTGTTGATAAGAAAAGGTAAACGAATATACCTTTTGGTTATCATTAGGTGAACTAGGTGAACTTTCTGATTCCGGGCTATTAGTTTGAGATTTCTCCGGAAAAGAAGTATTTGACTCATGTTGAGACATGTCAAAAAAAAAAATTAAATAAAGTGAAAAAAAAAAGAATTGAAGAAAAAAGAAACCCCCTCCTTCCTAGTGTCTGCTGTAACACACGATCAATTATTACAACACTTTTTTTTTTTTTTTTGCTTTGATACACGTGACGAAGACTGCTTGTTCAAATGTGATCAGATTATACCAAGCAATTCTTTGCTCTTCTTCTTCTTTTCCCTCTTTCTTTTTCTTCTTTAACAACAACAAAAATGCCTTCAAATTTAAACAAGATACCGAGAAATGTAAGGATTTTTTCTTTTTTGACTTGAAAGAGACCTAAAGTTTTTGTTTTTTAGACTTTTACTTTACCAACTTCGACAGATAATACGTTGGTACCTTTTTGGACTATTGAACAACAAAACCAATATTTTATGCTTCAAAAATCTCAAGAACCAGGAAATACTATATTCAAAAGTGTATTTAGTACAATAACCAGCTTGTAAATATAAAAAAAAACTTTTTATTAGTTATTATTATTTGAAACGTTGAATAACCCCTCTCTCCCCCCCCCCCTTTTTTTTTTTTTATAATATAGGTTTGACGCAAAGCAACCACCTTATCGAATACTTTTCCAAAGAGAACCAAACGCAACTTGCTTACAGATAGCAGTATCAGAATCAGAGGAAACTATTGAAGAAGCATGGGAATGGATTAAAATTAATTTACTCCCCGAGTTAGAAGATATATCAAGCCCATATGCCAAAGAAGAATGGGTTATTCAAGAATTGAATATGATTGTGTCATCTACCATCACAAGTAAAGTTCTATAAATACTTTATTAGCGTGTAATTTTTAACATTTTTGTACTACAACCAAATAGATAATGATACAGATGACCTTTTACAGGATGATATCATTCGAAATACTTCACGAACATTTAGAAAAACTTTTAACGTTTCTCAAACAGAACGTCTTGTAAATTGTAAGATTTAATGTTTATTTTATATATATATATATATATATATTAACCTTCTTCTTTTTGTTGTAGACTATTCTTGTGCTTGTAATAGTAGACAGGGCTGGATGTATATATCAGAAAATTATTTAGCTTTTTATTCTTATTTACTTGGATTTGAATTGAAAGTGTTGATTGAATTAAAGAATATCAAGGATATTTTCAAAGAACCTATTCGAAAGTTGTTTAGACATAGTATGAAAGTGACCACAAAAGATAACCAAGAGGTAAATATATATATACATATATGTTTGTATTTATATAATTTACTAATATCATTATACAGTATCTATTTACAAACATGTTTAATCGGGATGAGGTTTACGACCTTTTAGTACAATTAACAGGTGATTCAGTCCACCGATTATTAAAAAGCTCCAACTCCAACGCCTTTAAAGGCGATTCCAATGACAGATCACCTAGTCCAGCCCTTGACGAAAAGAGACTTATTTCTGAAACACCTTATAGTAGTAGTCCCAACAACCCATTAAAAAATGTTTTACAACACAGAAAGAAAAATGAAACGTTTCGACAATTATTTAGACTTCCTGAAAGTGAACACGTACTGGATGAAATCAGTGTATGTTACATGTGTGATACGGATCCAGATGTGACAACAAAGAGTCCCATGTCGATGCTTGTCAGAAAAAATATGTATCCAGGTACTCTGTATCTGTCACAAAACTACTTGGCGTTTGAATCAAGCGAAGTTTCTTCAATGCTTGAAATGGGAAAATCTCATTTTTCGTTTATTCTTCCTCTTTATACTGTTACCAGGTTTGAAAGAATTAATGATGATCATCACAAGACTGCACTTGTTTTTAAAACTTGGCATAAGATGTTGCATTATTTAAAAGTGGATGTAAGTATTTATATATATATGTAAAAACGAACCGTATTGGATAAACATTTACACAATTTCTATAAATATAGGCCGAGAAAACTGCATGTGAAAGATTCTGTGACGCTTTAAAATTAGGATTGGAAGCAAATGTAGTAAAGATGAAGGAATGTTTAAGGCCCTTTTTAACTACATGTAAATCCGAAGAATTATTACAGACACCTGACGGACCTATTCATATATCAGAACCCATTGGTGGTCTTGGACTTCAATTTGGATATAAAAGTGATGCGACTGAGGAAAAAGACGATAAAAAGACTCAATCCTGGATCAAGTATTTTCAAGGTAATAAAAATAATCCAAGTTTTTATATAAGGCTGCTGCAATAGTTGATTAATATCTTTACATATATAGAAAATGGAAGAAATCTTACGTTAACCAAGAAACCGTTTGTATTTTCTAAAATGGTTCGAATTGGTTTACCTAATGCATTAAGAGGAGAAATTTGGGAAATGTGTTCTGGCTCTATGTATCTTCGATTTGCTAATCTTGGATTATATGACAGTATATTGAAAAACCATAAGGATGAAATCTCTTTATCTATGGATGATATTGAAAAAGATTTGCATAGATCCCTTCCTGAATATGCTGCCTATCAAACTACAGAAGGAATTGATCGATTGCGTAGAGTATTAACAGCTTATTCATGGAAAAATCCTGAAATTGGTTATTGTCAGGCAATGAATATTGTTACTTCCTCCTTATTAATGTAATGTTAAATATATTCTTTTTTATGCATATATATAATTTATTTATTGACATTTATTATTTAGTTATATGACGGAAGAACAAGCGTTTTGGACTTTAAACACGTTGGTTGATCATTTATGTCCTGGATATTATAGTTCATCCATGTATGGTGTATTACTCGATCAAGTTGTTCTTGAAAAACTTGTTGAAAAATACATACCAAAGATTACAGAACATTTCAAAGAAAAGGAAATTCAACTTTCTGTCGCTTGTTTACCTTGGTTTCTCACTTTATTTATTAACTCTATGCCATTACCATTTGCTTTTCGTATTTTGGATTGTTTCTTTATGGAAGGACCTAAAATAATCTTTCAAATTGCGTAAGTTTTTTTTTTTTTTTTTTTTTTTTTTCATTAATTTAAAATCATCTTATTAATATTTATTTATATGCATATAGGCTTGGTAAAAAAAAAACGTTTATATTTAATGATAATATTGTACATGTTATACTAATATATTGTATTTTTATATAGCTGTATTAAAGACACATGAAAAAGAACTTTGCAGTATTGACGATGATTCAGAATTACTTGTTGTAGTCAAGAATTTCTTTGCATCATTAAACTTACCAGAAGGTACATCCGAAGAAGAATACGCCAAGAAATTCGGTATTTTTAGACAATTAATGTCTTCTGCAGTAAGTCTTTAAACTTTAATTTTATTTATATCCTTACATATCATTATGATAATTGACGGCATTATTTAAATATAGTATACCGATTTCGATAAAGTGACTTCAGCCAAAATTACCAAATACCGTAAAGAAAACGAGCTCAAGATTATTGGAGGAGTTGAATCCTTTACGAAACGTAATGCGCTTAGACGTATAAAGAACACAGCTAACTTTGGACCTGAAGAGATCTCGAATATTTATGATTATTTCTTTGGTGCATTGTATTATGCTAATCGAGATAATGATCAAGCTGAAATGGATTTGACAGCTTTTACTAAAATGTTGGAAAATATGACGACATGGGCAAAACCAATTAATGTCAATAGTAGTGATAATTCTCAAAATGCTCAAGTTATTCAAGAAGTTTCAGGATCTTTTATACTTCGTTTATTTAATTACTTTAAATCTGACATTGGTATTACTCTTGCTGACGCTGTTGGTAAATTAGGAGAAATCCTTCGCGGGGTAACTATAACTAAATATATATATATATATATACATATAAGCTTTTTCTAATATATACATTTATGTATAGGATATTATGTCAAAAGCAGCGTTTTATTTCTCCTTGTATAATCAAGATAAATCTCAGCACTTGAATAATGAAGATCTTCATACCATGGCAACAGAATTATTTTGGTTAATGACTACACTTGAAGTTGATTTTGATGCTTGGGATACAATCCGTAATTTCATCTTACTTAGTACTGAACACTCAAATGATACAGAAGTTGTTGAAAAATTATCTTCACTCTTAACTCTTGATATGACACCACATGATTCTTCTTTTTTCGCTAAACATGTGCTAATGATTCATAATGCCTTAATGGGACCAGATGCACCACCAGTCATAGAGATAACACTCCCTTCTTTACGTATGATTATCCTTACAGAAGATCGACTTGATAATTTCATCCAGACTATTTTCCCTGCCACGTTTAAACTTGAAAAGGAAGTTGTAGAAAGACAAAAGGGATTGGGACATGAGATTTTCGAGGCCCTGTTTATTGAAGGAAAGAAATTGGCTAATAATATGGCTTATCCTGATCATTTAACCCCTACTACTAATGAAGAAGGAAATAATAACAGTCAAAGGAGATCCATCACTGCCACTAGTAATCACTCTTCTCATACATCGAATCATTCATCAAGAGAAGATTATGAAATAATTTAATTCCCTTAAATTTACATATATATATTTTTTTTTTATAAATATTTATATAAAGAAATTGTTCTAAGAGCTAGTATCTACAATGACAAATTTGGTACGCTTGGTGGTTTTATCAGATTCAGAGATATTTCTGGATTTACGTGCAGATAATTCAGCATGTTCTGATTCAATCACAATTCTTTCAAGATCTTTAAAGGATATGCGATCAAGAGCCTTTGCTGCATCTTCTGGTCCAAAAGTTGCATCTTCCTTTAATGTCTTAAACTTGGGCTTACCAACAGTAGGGAAAATATCAACCAAAGGTTCCTTCAATGCGTCAAATGATTTATCCACTCCCATAAGTTGTTCCATACCCTTGGTAAATTTCTTTTGTAAAGCAACACCCTATATATTAAAAAAAACAGAGAAAAAAAAATCACGTTCAGTTGTCTCTTTCCTTATATATGTATATCCCTTCTTTTTTTTTTTGTCTCTAAATCTATTCATATTTACATTCATTTCCATTTCTTTCTCTGCTGTCTTGAGTGTCAAAATAGCTTGAATACGTTTCATTGAAACATTATACTTTGTAGCCAATTTACGAATAGTCCAGTTCTCGGGATCGGTTTCGTAAGCGTTATAAATTTCTTGACGACGAGCGTCAGAAAGAGGAGGTCTAGGTTGGAATAAAGGGTTGTTGGGGAAAGGCTATATAGGAACATAAGAAAAGTTAAAAAAAATTATATTTCGTTATTTTCTTTTTTTTTTGAAATAAAAGACATACGTTGGAGGTACCTAAATAGTTAGTGGTACCCTTAGCAGGACGACTATATTTAGCACCAGTACCATTTGCCCATTCATGGAATTTACGTCTTCTTCTAGAAAGATTAATAGGCTCTACTTCAGCAACTTCCTCGACTTCCTCGACTTGTTCAACTTGTTCAGCTTCAGGGGTCTTTGGTGTCTCTTCATTTTGACAGAAGTTTGTTACTGAAAAAAATCTTTGACTGGCAATAGGGGCAGCTCTAATGCCTCTAAAGAGACTGTTTGCTGGTGTAAACAAGCGTGTTGAGAGCATTTACAAAAAAAGAATATGTATATGTTATAAAGAGAGATTTTTTTGTTGTTGCCCTTGTCAAGGTTTTTTTTTTTAACTTTTTTCCGTCAGTGAAAATGATTCAGTCCCCCCGGATAGTGACTTTGTTTTTCTTGTGACAGTTTAATTAACAAAGTTTACTTGACAATGGACAGCAGAATAAGATATAGGCATCTTTATAGATAGTTAGTTAGGTTTCGATACTAAGAGCTTTAAGAATCAGCGCTATAAATTTAACTGATATCAGGTATCTTATAACATTTAACGTGAATAAGATGCAATGCATTATTTTAGTTTCCTATTAGACATGTATTAATTAGACGAGAGGCGTTGGAAGGAGAAGTAAAGCCTATCAATGATGTCTTTTGTATGATTAAAAAAAATGCAACTTAACTTATCTCGTGCTAAGCTAAAGATCATCGTATCAAACAAAATGTAAAAAAAAAATCGTTTGTTTTTTAGTGTGTGCCATTTTATTGTTACTCTTCAAGTCGCGTTTATTGGTACATTATTTATGGTATCAATTGGCGTAAAAAAATTGGAATTGTGCACCAATTTTTTTAGTAATAGTGTTTCGCATTTCAAAAAAATTACAAAAAATTGATATCTCTAATGAAAAAATAGTTACTTTGAAGCCCAATACATTTTTTTTTTTTTTTTTTTTTTTTACAGTGAGGGTCAGATTTGTAATTGATCGTTAAAAGACTTGGCATGATTCAGAAGTTTTCTTGTCATTAGGACAAGTATTGTAAAATCAATAACTACAAAAGATCTAGCTGCAATCTCATGATTGGTTTCAAAGTATGAAAATAAAAAACTTATTACGGCTATCCTATTCCAATCATTTTATAAATGATCTTGTAAATCCCTTGTAACCTTTATTTATTGCAATGAAAAATATAGCAATTTTTAGTATCATGCATTGTATATTGTTTCGTGAATTATTGTTAAATGACTATCAAACATAGGCGCAACTTAAGAAGCCAAATGTCGGCAACCCTATGTTATCCTTCATTTTTTTTTTTTTTTTGATCACCTATTGAATTCGAAGAAGAAGAGATCATCATCATCATAGAAAGGAGAAGAAAAAAATGAAATGGTTAAAGGAAAGTTTTTTATTTTTTTTTAAGGTACTGTACGAGTTGTAACCGGTTATTCCATAAACGGGACGAGTTGCTGTTCGATTCTCAATAAAAGACCAATTTTTGGTATTTTTATTTAGTTTAAAAAGGTTTACTTGGTTCTTTATTACTTGTAACAATTCCAAAACCTTTAACTTCTTAGAAGTATTAATAAAAGGATGTTTGTTAAGGACTCCCTCCTTCTTCCAAGAAGAAATACCACACTTCAACAACTTCAGAAAGTCTTCAATTGAGTGTACAATGTTTTTTTTTTAATTTGTCATCATTCGAAAAAAAAAAGGAATAAATTTGAGGTGATGCTTCGAGAATTATGAGCTTCTAGTTCACTTTAAGTAAAAATAGATGCCCATCCTCGGCAGATTTTTTAACCTGTAGGAAACAAGAAATGTTTTCTCTCTCATTATTCTGATGGGTATTAAACACAAAGAATGACTGATTAACGATAGAATGATCCAGTAGTTAAATGAAGCACATTTAGATTTGCCAAACACCAAATTACTTGGTTTAAATGAAATAGGCCTTTATTCAATTTTAAATTAAAAAAAATCTCTCTATTTCTCTCATCATTGAGCATAACTAGCAGATTTGAGGATCATACTAAACATCATAAAAAATTCTATCTTAGAAAGTATAAAGGGGTTCATTTGATTGATATTCATAAAAGGAGATAGTGTCATTTGTTACTTAGATAAGCGACAGCAATTCGGAATTTTGGATTTCGCTACATAACTATACTTTGTATTCCAATGTCAAATACACTGATCAGTTGGGCGCACTATTATTTAACTTACTTCAGTGGGGTTTTTATTTCTTTATTTTTCTTTAACCAACACAAACTGACATGTCCGAATATTCAGATTACGAACAAGATTTCCCTGAAATCGATTGGGAGCAAGTTGCAGAATATGCTGAAACAACTTATGATCCTAACCCCATGGCAAAAGGCTGGGTCCTCATTCATGGACCAAACATTTCAGCCCTCAATGAGTTAAAAAAGAAGGTAACTGTCAACATACCTCCTCATTCAAACAAGAGAAGCATAGAGTCTGTTTCAGAGCCAATTCAAACACCTAAAACGAAAGTAATGATAACTTCAACCGAACCTCAACTTGATGAATTAGCGATGGAAGAAATGAAAGGAAATCAGACCATCACACAGATCGATTGGACCGATTATCGTGCAGGTCTTGATCAACTAACACCAGAAACAACAGGAACAACTACAGAGACGACAGCAGAAACTATAGAGAATACTGAGACTACAAGGATTACAAGGCGAGTATTGCCAAACACTGCTCAAAAATCCAAAGTATGGCAGAAGTACACTAAAAAAATCCAGGAGCCGATTCATTCGAGAAGAGTATTACCGGATGCATATCAAACACATAATAATGCGAAACCAGTGTCTGACTCCTCTACTCTGGAACCAATCTTCGAAGCTAAAGAGCAATATGATAAATTGAGTCAGGAACAGAAAGAAGCTCATGATGCTGTAGTGTCAGAAAAACATAATGTATTCATTACTGGTTCTGCGGGTAAGAACCTGAATTCTTTCTTTTTTTTTTTCTGATGCATCTAACGAATATAAATAGGTACTGGTAAATCCGTTCTCTTAAGATGTAAGTACATCGACGCAACATGTATACGATTATAGAATAGAAACGAACAAATCGATTTTTTTTTTATAGCTATCATCAGTACTTTGAAAACACAAAATTGTGCGGATCATGTTGCGATTACTGCTTCTACGGGTTTGGCAGCTATCAACATTCACGGTTGTACGCTTCATAGGTAATTAAACGTCCCATGAGTACGTAAGACATGGCATTAATTAGCTTTAAACAATTAAAAAAAAAATAGTTTCGCTGCTCTCGGTGTAACGAATGAACCTGCTGGAATTTGCATTAGCAAAATTAGAAGAGACAAAGCGAAAATGGAAGCTATAAACGCGGCGAAAGTTTTAATTATTGATGAAATCTCTATGATTGACGCTAATGTTTTCGAGCAAGTTGAATATATTTGTAGAAAAATTAGAGTAGATGGGAGACCATTTGGAGGCCTTCAGGTTCGTACCAATCAATATATATATATATATAATGTATGTACATACGTGATCTTTAATGTTTTTGATCTAGGTTATCGTATGTGGTGACTTTTACCAGTTACCGCCCGTAGCTAAAGATTCTAAATTCCTATTTACATTCCAATCTGAATGCTGGGATAGAGTGATAACGAAGAGCTTTGTTTTAAAAACTCCATTTCGTCAAAAAGACGCGGGTATGTATATATATATATGAGTATATATTAAAACAAGAAATAGAAATAAGAGAGAAAGAGTAAATACTGATTTATATCAAACATTAAAGATTTTTTTAGCTTATTAAACGAAGTTAGAATCGGACATGTTAGTCCCAAAACGCTATCAACTCTTCAATTTTTAGCGAGGCCACTTGAGCCTATAAACGGTATTGAACCTACTGAACTGTAAGGAAAAAAAATTTAATAGAAGAAAAAGAAAAGTATTCAAAACTGATGTTTCTTTTTTTCTTTTTTTTCTTTTCTGTTCCAGATATCCCCGAAAAGTAGACGTTGAGTCTGCGAATAGCCTCAGATTGGCTAAATTACCTGGAGATGAGCATGAATTTGAAGCAATTGATAGTGGGAAAGCTTCACATTTGGTTAATTGTGTAGCTCCAAAGTTACTGACATTGAAAGTAGGAGCACAAGTAATGCTTTTAAAAAAACTAGGCCCAAATCTTGTGAACGGATCTGTCGGGACAGTCGCCAGCTTCATCACAACGGAAAAATACGGTGAATTGCCTGTCGTTCTTTTCCACAACGGGGAAAGAAGAACTGTTGGACCAGACACGTGGACTACAGAGTCCCAAGGTACAAAGCGTATATTTATATAATTATTGGGTAATTGATCTTAATATCTCCGTACTATTATAGGGAAAATAGTTTCACGTCGTAGGCAAATAGCATTGACATTAGCTTGGGCCTTAACTATTCATAAGAGTCAAGGTCAAACAATAGATTGTCTAAAGGTTGATTTGGCAAAAATCTTTGAAAGTGGTCAAATTTATGTAGCTTTGTCTCGTGCTATTAGTAAGGACGGGATACAAGTATTAAATTTTGAAAGCAAGCATGTCAAAATTAACAATGTTGTTTCAAACTTTTATAATAAAATCCAATAAGAAAAATATATCAAAAAAAAAAAAAAAAAAAACTCCTTTTTAAGCTTTTTTCTTTTTTGGTAAAATTTTCTACGAAACATTTCTGTATAAAAAGAACTGGGTAACCTTAGATAGGCTTCTTCTTCCTGTTCTTCTTTTCTTTAAAAAAAAATTTTTTTTTTTGAAATAATGAGTGTTAAAGAAAAAGGAGATTTTATACAAGAAACTGAAGAGAGATTCGAACTTACAAAAGATGGTCAGATCCTCATTGAACCAACCGAAGAAGATTGGGACAATTTAAGAGAGGTTTCGGATGCTATTCCCAAAGCTGCCTACCTTGTCATCCTTGTAGAATTTTGTGAAAGATTCACTTACTATGGTCTGACAGGCCCCTTCCAGAATTATATTCAAAACCCAAACCCACCAAGCTGTAAGTAACACAAATTATTATAATCTTTTTTTTTTCTCACGATAGTTTCTCACGGTCATATATTAACGTATTCTATCATTGTTTACTTAGACCCTGCAGAATTGCCTGGTGCAATGGGTAAAGGTCAACAAACAGCCACTGCTTTGACAACCTTTTTCCAATTCTGGTGTTATATTACTCCTATTTTGGGTGCTATTGTTGCCGATCAATATTGGGGTAAATATAAGACGATTCTTATCTTTGCCTGTATCTATTTTGTTGGCTTAACTATCTTGACCTTAACCTCTATCCCTGCTGCTATTGAATCTGGTGCCACTTTCCCTGGTTTCATTGTTGCTCTTATCATTATTGGTCTTGGTACGGGTGGTATTAAAGCTAATGTTTCTCCTCTTGTTGCTGAACAATATAGTAATACCAAGCCTTTTGTTAAGACCATTAAAGCCAAAGTCTCTTCTAAGCATTCTACTGATGAAGGTGATCTTCCTGTTCACAGTAATGTCCCTAGACCAGGAGAAACTCGTGTGATTGTTACTCCTCAAGCCACCTATCAAAAACTTTTCAACATGTTCTACTGGGGTATTAACGTTGGATCACTTGCCGCTGTCACTACTGTTATCATTGAAAAGAATTATGGTTTCTGGCCTGCTTTTCTTTTACCCACGCTTGTATTTATTCCTGGTATTTTAATTGTTTTGGCTGGTAAGAACCTTTACGTTCGTGTTCCTCCTCGTGGTTCTATTTTCCTTGAAGTCTTTAAGGTTATTAAGCTTTCTTTCAAGTATGGTCTTGAAGGATGTAAACCCTCTATTTTAAGGGCTGAACATCCTGAAGCTGCTCATAATATTACTTGGGATGATGTCTTTATCGATGAACTTCGCCGTACTTTCAAAGCTTGTGTTGTGTTCTGTTGGTATCCTATTTACTGGCTTTGTTATTCTCAAATGACTAATAACATGGTCTCTATGACTGCTACTATGCAAACTGGTGATGTTCCTAACGATATTATGCAAAATATCAATCCTTTAGCTTTAGTTATTTTAATTCCCATCATGGATCGTTTCTTCTATCCTGGTCTTCGTAAGTTGGGTATTCACTTTGGTCCAATGGCTCGTATCACATGTGGTTTTGTCTTTTCGTCACTTGCCATGGCCTATGCAGCCGGTATTCAAGCTTTAATCTACAGTAGAGGACCTTATTACGAATATCCTACCGGCAACGGAAAGAACGATGTCTCTGCAGCATTAATTGTTCCAGCCTATATTTTGATTGCCATTTCAGAAATTTTCGCCTCTATTACAGGTCTTGAATATGCTTATAGAAAGGCACCTGAGAATATGAAATCACTTGTCATGGCTATTTTCTTGTTCATGACATGTTTCGGTTCTGTGCTTGGTTTTGCTCTTGTTTCTGTTGCAGTAGATCCTAAGCTCTTATGGATGTACGCTGGTATTTCAATTGCTATGGGTGTTTGTGCCCCTCTTTTCTATTTCTGTCATGGAAAGAATGATAAGAGCGATATTGCTGAAGATGCTATCGGTAGAGCCGCTAGACATACAGTAACCGTCGATGAATATGAAGCTGAAGTCAAGTCTTCTGTTTAAACTGTCTTAACTTTTATTTTTTTATTGTACTTTAACTTTCTTTCTATAATATACAAGTTTGTTTTTATATATACCTTTAATAAAAATTTGAACTATCAAATTCTCGTTTTCGAGTTACAAAAAAAAAATCGGCTGTTTTGGATTGAGTAATTGGTAATTTTTTTTTTTTTTATTGCGTGCTCAATGAAAACTCAGACTTCTCTTCCTTCATTTCTTTTCTGGATAGAATCAAAAGGTGGTTAATAAGGTCCCGCTACAATAAAACCAAATGACACTTGCTGCTATTTTATCTTGTTTAAGGGATGTACAGGTTTTTTTTTTAAGAATGACCCAAATGTGCTCTTTTTTATTTATTAAACATTGATAGAGTGCTGTGAACATAATTCAAATTATTTTTAAGAACAGAATTACCAGCTTCAGCTATTCTTGAACAAAATAAAATAATATGTGTTATTTGACCACGAAAAACTGTCAATTGGATTTAAAAAAATCCGTCAATTGAACCCATTGCCACTGTATATAGGCAACAGATGTACATTTATTGATTTTAAAAAATAAAATATAAAAAAATTACTGACCCGCCAGCTCCAAAGGCTGGCAAAACCACTTTCTTGCACTTTGAAACGCAATAGCCTAGAGCACTCGAAATTATTTCTGAACCAAAAAGAAAAATATCTTTGGTATATCAAGCTTAAATAGCATTAAGCGTTTCACGTCCATCACACCTAATTAACAATATCATAATAAATAAGGATCGTGCAACCTTTAATACAAAGAATGGTATTTCAACCACTGGTAATATAAAAATATACAATATACTTTGAAAAGCTAAAGTAATAATGATCTCTTATGGCAACAAGCTGAAGCAAGCGGTACAGCCCGCCTGGATTTCCTAATAGAGTAATTTCCATCGCCCACCCCTCACAAATCACCAACCTTTCATTTTTACTTAAAAAAAAACCCCTGTTTATTTGTGGCGTAGGAAGAAAGAAGCCAATAACAATCATGTGATTTTGTTTGGTAATTTTTTTTAGAAAAAAAAAAAGAGCCCAGACACTTTAGTTTAGGTGTTTACACTGTATAAGCTTATTTAGGTTAAAAGCAATTCAGGATAACTATTGTTAGTATATATTCTCTTTTTACTGAATTTTAAATAAAAGTTCATAATTTAACACTTGAACGCCTAGCATAATATACGGGATTGGCTGAGCGCATATGCCTGTATGTATCTTTTTTAATTTGTCTCAAATCAATTGAGCAGCTGTGAAAAGTCTTGAAGCATAAAGAATCAAAAGAGATAAATTGAAGAAAGTATAAACTCTTAGCCCAAGAGCTATTTTAGAAAGAGATAATGCTCTTGTCGAGTAGTTATTCACAGAACTTAATTCCGCACGATATCAATATTGTTTTCCTACTTGAATAAAGGAGCTTTTTAATTGATTTGATCAGAAATCAGTCAACTTTTTTCTAGCTAAATTCACTTTCAAAAAGCCAAAAGCTAGCCTTTTAACTTTTCACACAAGCGAGCATTTTTTTTTAAAAAAAAAATTGGCAAATTGAGAGTGTGTAGAAGCTATTTGTCAACCCTTTTATGTTCTGAATTAACCAAATCAGGCCGTATAGCTTAACTAGTGGATTTCTTTGAGGGAAAAAAGAACTTTTTTATTTATTTATTCAAATGGATGTTGTCCTATTTATATAAGAATTATGGTATGACATTTAATTATCAAGGGTTTTATGGTTGCCATATCACAAAGCAATTGAATTAGGTAACTCAGGTTGAATCTGTATTTCCTTGTTGATTGTGAGAAAAATGGGAATGGAACCGTGGTAAAATAAAATTACCTGTTTTGTCATATACATCTGTACTGTAAAGAGCATCATTTTTTTAACAAGTAAAATATGGTATGATCATCAAGTATGTATATCCAATAAATATACAAGTTTTTTTTTCTTTATTCTGTTTAGTTCTCTGTTATATTATTTTATTGATTGGAACCAAGGAACGTGACCCTGTAAAAAACTTGATTTCAGTTTATAGTAATTATAATGAGTATTTTGTCACAAGGATACCATCGCCCGCTTAAAATTTACTTTTAATTTCTCCGCCAAACTTTCTTTTTTATTCTTCTCATTGACCAACACGAAATAAGACACTGAACGATTGGATCATAAATCTTAATATATATAGATAACTTAGTTTAGTTATCTTGGCGCGGAGGTCAATAAAATGGCTTTAAAGAAGGGTGAGAAAAGTTTAATGTGGTACTGATTAATCGTGAGATACTTCCTTTTTTTTAAAAAAGTGATTTTATATAATACAATATAAAAAAGAGAGTGTAAGAGAGAGAGAGAGAGAGAGGCATTGTTTAAAATTAATTTAATATAAATCTCATGTCGTTTCGAGAAAAATGAAAAAAGGTACCTGAGTTAAATTGAAAGGGCTTTTTTGAAGCACAAAAAGGTATCCGACTTTTAATGAAAAATCATGTGAAAAAAAATTACTCTTTTTGAATTTTCTTTCCTTTTTCAAATATTTAATATTGACTCAAGTATCTATGATAAGGTGAATTTTTTAGGTTTGTGGATCAGGGATAATTATTTTTTCATCTTTCTGTGTTACGATTGGTTTATTTGTTTTGTACCTCGTCAAACCAGTGTCTCTGTGCTACACAAGACGACAGTGCAAAAAAATTAACTTGATCTCTTCAAAAAAAATATAGCATACATTCATACTTTTACAAGTAACATAAACATATATACATTCGCATGTAGCTTATTTAAGGAAAGTTGCATTGGCGTTCTGATTGATTTATGCAAGCTTTTAAGGTACAATTAGTTTTTTTTTTTTTTTAATACGGTTATTTACGTGTAGTATAAATAAATGGATATATATATATATATATTTTGAATATAAAAGTTCCCAGGGCTACAGATCAATCTTTACCACGCAATGTTACTGATTATAGCTTTCGAAATACTGAATGAAGAAATAGAATACATGGAAAAAAGATAAAATAAATGGTTTGACAATAATATAATAAAATTTTAGGGTTCCGCCGTTTTTTTTTTTTATATATAAAGAGCAGATCAAAAAATCATTTCTTTTTTTCTGTATTCTTTTTTTAATAATAAAAAAAAAATCTAATGGACGAAAAGGACATTAAATACGAAAGTAGTGTTCATCAACACGTCGACGAACTTGAATACTCAAGAACAGGAGAGCCTTTGATCCCTCCTACTGAGGAAGACTGGGCCAATTTAAAGGAAATGGCTGATGACATTCCTAAAGCTGCTTACTTGGTTATTCTTATTGAATTTTGTGAGAGATTTACCTACTATGGTTTGACTGGTCCTTTCCAAAATTATATTCAAAACCCTGCTCCTGAAAGTTGTAAGTATATAGACATCGAGTTTCTTTCTTTTTCTGATGCGTTGTTCTTCTTCTTCTAGATCCCGCTGAATTGCCTGGTGCAATGGATAGAGGTCAACAGACTGCTACTGCTTTAAATACTTTCTTCCAATTTTGGTGTTATGTTACCCCCATTATTGGTGCTATCGTTGCTGATCAATACTTTGGCAAATATAATACAATTCTTATCTTCTCATGTCTTTACCTTGTTGGTTTAATTATCTTAACTGCCACATCTATTCCTTCTGCTATTGAATCTGGCGCTACCTTCCCTGGTTTCGTTGTTTCTATTATTATTATCGGTCTTGCTGCCGGTGGTATTAAATCCAATGTATCTCCTCTTGTTGCTGAGCAATATGGTATCGCAAAACCTTTTGTCAGAACTATTAAGCCCAAGGTTTCTTCCAAGCACACTGTAGATGAAGGTGATCATGTTCCCGCTGTTGCCGGTAACAGCACTGAAGTAGCTCCTGGATCTCGTCGTGTCATCATTTCTCCTCAAGCCACTTACCAAAAGCTTTTCAACATGTTCTACTGGGGTATTAACGTCGGTTCTCTTGCTGCTATCACTACCATTGTCCTTGAACAACAAGTTGGTTTCTGGGCTGCTTACCTTTTACCTACACTTGTCTTCATTCCATGTATCTTAACTGTCTTGGCTGGTAGAAAGATCTATGTCATTAATCCCCCTCGTGGTTCTATCTTTGTTGAGGCTTTCAAGGTCATCAAGCTTTCTTTCAAGCACGGTCTTGAAGGTTGTAAACCCTCCAATTTACCTCAAGATATTGCTTCTCATGCTACTTGGGATGATGTCTTTATTGATGAACTTCGTCGTACTTTCAAAGCTTGTATTGTTTTCTGTTGGTATCCTATTTACTGGCTTTGTTACGCCCAAATGTCCAGTAACATGGTTTCCATGACCGCTACTATGCAAACCGGTGGTGTTCCCAACGATATTATGCAAAACATCAATCCTTTGTCTTTAGTTATCATGATTCCCATTATGGATCGTTTCGTCTATCCTGGTTTACGTAAGATGGGTATTCATTTCGGTCCTATTTTACGTATTACATTTGGTTTCCTCTTTGCTGCCTTGGCCATGGCTTATGCTGCAGGTATTCAATCCATGATCTATAACACCGGACCTTATTACGGAAATCCCAGTGGTACTAACAAGAACGATATCTCTGCTGGTTTAATTATTCCTGCTTATATTTTGATTGGTATTTCTGAAATTTTTGCAAACATTACTGGTCTTGAATATGCTTACCAAAAGGCACCCGAGAAGATGAAGTCTATTGTCATGGCACTTTACTTATTCACTAACTGTTTGGGTTCCGTTCTTGGTTTCGCACTTGTTTCTGTTGCCTATAACCCTGCCTTGTTGTGGATGTACACTGGTATCTCTGTTGCTATGGGTCTTTGTGCTCCTATCTTCTACTTATGTCACGGAAAGAACGATGCAGTTGATTTTGAAGAAAATGCTATTGGTCGTCACAACAAGCAACAAAACGAAGCTGTTGAACTTGAAAAGTCTTCTTAAATCTAAAACTCGTCGTTTTTTTTTTTTTTTTTCCTTTCTTTCTAACACCTTAATTACTCTTTACTATTTACTATATTATTTCTAACACATTATTTATTTTTTGTACCATTTACATTTATTTTCTTCTTTTTTTTTTTTCTTAATAATCAATTTTTTTTATGTATATTTAATAAACTACAGCAAAAATTAACCAATCATACATTATAATCTATACTTTTTGTAATACCCTTTTAAAAAAAAAAGATAAGGTTTTAAATTCGATTCTACTATTAACCATTTCCGTTCATTCCATTTTCTCTTTTTGAAAACATTTGTGTTATCGTTTCACCATGTCTATATTAGTGTAAACATACCAATCCGAGTAATATAAGGTAGTAACAAAAGAATGATCAGAAGATCTACGGACTAACAACTGATATCACCTGTGTTTGTGTGATCTGTCTGACAAATATACCTCGGCTATACATCTTATTTTAATAAGCACTTCATGGTAACTTTCTTTTTTACATTTTACTCAGGTATCAGGGTAATTGTCCAGGGTCTCTTTCTTTATATTATACGTTTTAATTATGAAAGAACGTGTTGGATATTACAAATTTATTATATATCGTACGTGATTAACGTTTCTCAAATAATTTAATACATAATGTAACATACCACCAATGTATATTTTTTTTTTCTGGTACATTGTAGTAGCTATTATAAGGCAGATATTAAAATGCAAACGGGTCATTTCTTTATTGAATACAAATTAATCCAAAAATGTTCATTTTTTTTTATGCGCACTTGTGTGAGGTTAAACTATCTATAATATGTAAAAAGGGCTAGCTTGGCTTTTTGAAAATGAATTAACCACTTTTTACAAATAAGTCAATTGATTTCTAATAGTCAAATCAATTATAAATCAATTACAAATCAGTCATAAAGGTTTCTTATTCAGGGAAACTGTTGATTGGACGTGAAATGAGGCTCGTTAGGATCATTTTCCCTCCCTTGAATATGTAGCTCTTGAGCAAAGATTTCTTACTTCCTTTATTCTAATTCGTTTAACTCTATCCTTCAAGGCTTTCCAGAACTGATCAATAGGGTTGCTATCACAAGAATGAGGAAGGAGGTATACAGGTATATATATCTGCTAAATCAAATGAGAGAAAGTTGTTTTCTTGAATCTTACAGATTAAGTAGAAAATTATAGACAACTAATTCTCGTTTATGTTAATAAACCCAGCTTTATGAAATATAACAGAATAATGCCAAACGTTCACGAAATTTACACCTGCAAAATTAAAGTCATGAAAGTAGAGGTAACTATATAATTTTCTATTTAAAACAAAGGAAAAATTGGACGTCAATTTCCTAATGCAGGGAATTCTATCATCCAGCCACTTTTTTTTTTACCTCCCCCTGAAAGCGGTGTGGGTAATGAAGTGTCCGGTATTAGGGTGACATTTAATTTTTATGTATTCATGTAATATTTACAGGTGTAACAAGTGAAGTACCCAACCTGGGATACCATTTAAAGATACCTATA
Organism: Pilaira anomala; assembly: GCA_025716855.1. Lineage (NCBI taxonomy): Eukaryota > Fungi > Mucoromycota > Mucoromycetes > Mucorales > Mucoraceae > Pilaira > Pilaira anomala. Next base: position 776,131 of record JAIXMQ010000005.1, read on the forward strand.
AGTTTCAATAAAGAGATTAATTGGCTTTATTTTAGGCACACATCCTAAAGGTTGGTATAACCATAACAAAGTAATTGATTCAATTGAGTCGATTCATTTTATTATTTATAAGATGTATATATTTTAACAAAATAGATATTTGCTTATAGAATTAAATCTGATAACTTGATATCAATAACAGATGGAGAGGCAACTTCTTCTTGGGACATGATACTGGACTCCTTAGAGCTTTCTTGTTCCAAAACATAACTTGAAGACTGTTCCTGTTTCTCTTGTTCATAGTCTGCTTCATCATCGTCTATTTCATCGTCTTCTTCCTCACTTTCAAAGCCACTGCTTTCATCGTCATCATCTTCGTCCTCAGACTCAAACAATACGTTGTTTGTTTGTTTCACAGCACTATCGATCAATTCGGCAGAAACAGGCAAGAAATAATGACTTTCTCTTGGCCTAGTCGAGTTCAAGATTGCAATTGAAGCGATATAATCATCAAGAACCCAAGGGAAACTCATGTACCGTTTCATGGTAGAATTATAGGTGACATCGCTCTTGAACTCAGAAGGATGATACGTTACATAATACCAAGCAGCTACTTTAGATACAATTAAATCCTGTACATCCTCTCCTTCATAATCAATAAATTCAGCTTCAAATTCAGCCCTCCAATCTTCCTTAAACCGAATGTAAGCAGCTCTGATTCTCTCGCCAAAGGTAGGCTTATCCTTGATGGAAATATACTTTGGCCAGTGAATGACGTGTCCTGAAATAAGTTCAGTTTCTGTCTGAATGTTGTATCTTCCTAACAAGAGACGTAAGCTATGGTCATACTTGGCCTTGGTTTTTCTTGCTTCAGCAATGTAGAGATACATGTTTTCAACGTAGAGACGTGGATCATAGGCACAATGATTGGTCACGTATGGTTTATCTACGATTTGAGTGATGATATGGTAGATTTGTCCAGCGGGTTTCGTGGAGGTATATGTACAGAGTTTGTTTTCTTCCATAAAGTCTGGGAAAGGGTATTCATGAAATTCGCTATATATTGAAGCATATAAACCTGTCTTGGCAAAGTCTAAGAAAAAATTACAATTAATTAGAATGATGTTTTTTTTTAAAAAAAAAAATAACCTTACCAAGAGCTCTTGACAATTGTTGAGAAAGATAAATACAATCGCCATGTAAAATTCCTTCTTCATGTCTATCGGAAATTGCGATATAAGCCTTTTTCAAGATATCTAAACGATCTTTTGAGATATAGGTAGTAAAAAACTTTGCGATTTCTTTAAAAGCAATTTTAGACAAATTATTAGGAGTATATGTAATTGTATAATTTCTTAATGCGAAGCTAGTTTTGTTTGGTATCAATTTAACATCCCAAATTACACTAGCATGAAAGTTAATATCATATCCATAATTATTAAATCAAAACTTTTTTTTTTTTTTTTTTTTTTTTTTTTTTTTTTTTTTTTTTTTTTTTTTTTTTTTTTTTTTTTTTTTTTTTTTTACCTATAATTATCTTCATCAGGATCATCGTTTGAGCATGCACTGGGGATGTCCCTAGCATCGATAGAAGAGTAAACTAAAACGTTTGTGTAATGTCGAAGTTTGGGTTCATTCACTGCATTCACCACTCTCATATCACCAGGAAAGCAAGAAGAGTCTCTCATGATAAGACAAGGCCCTTCAATAATTCTTCTCTCGGACACCAAACCAGACTTATCAGTTATTTGCAAGAATACTTCTTGTGGACCTAAAACGCCTGTTTCGTCCATTATTGCAAATACTTTGACACCGTGTTCCACGTGTAATTTGCAGTCGTCATGGATATCTCTCAAGACATTGTTTTGATATGCTGAAGCCAAGTTATTAATAAATGCATCGTTCGCATCTAAAAAGCCAGCATCAATGATATTTTGAAAATCATGCATTCTTCCATCTGAATAAAAACTACACATCAAGTCATAACTAATGTCATCTTTTGCCAACATATCCTTTCGATATTGTGTGATTGTTTCATTCAATAAATCTTGAAATACGTAATTTGGAACCCCCAAAGAAGATAAAAAGATAATCATCTTTCTATCCAGATATACCTTATTAGGTTTTGAAACTTTGATCACTTCTAAAGTCAAACGTGAGCTATCGAATTGAATTTGTGAATATCGTAATTGAACTTTTCGCTTAGTTAGGAAATTGGATAACATGAGTATGCCTTTCGCACCAGCTAAATTAAACTTGACTACACTAGGTGTATAATCCATATCCAGCTGTTTCGCAATTTCTCTTGCGATTTGTGGTGACATCTTTCCACAATCCTTTGTGAAATTATATCCATTGTATTCATAATCATCAATTTCTTCTATATCTTGTGCATTCAACGTTAAATCAGTTAATCTAGGTAAAAACCCTTGTCCTGAACAAATGGTAAATGTAGATACTTTCTTGATCTCACGGAAATTTCCCATCCAAGCTAAAATATCAGCTCGTTCTAGATTTTCGGTTCTTGCAAAAAACCAACATTGATGTGAACGAAGGTCTTCAATTGATGTACCCAAAAAATCGTACATGCGTCCTGCGATACGAATTCCTCTACGTAACATTTGATAAATACGATCATACAGTTTAATATTTTGAGTGCTTTTTTCATCGTCATTATTAGGAGGCAAGATGGGTTCCAGGTCTTCATCTGTAAACTGTACAAATAAGAATCGATCTACATGTTCTCTAAAATGATATTGTATATGATTCATAGGTTCAATCGTAGGTTGTAAAGGATAAATTGAAGTAGGCGTGACAATTACTTTACGAAGAAATGCATGATCTTCAGGTATGTTAGATTGATAATTAATAAGATTTTTTGTAGATGAATAAATTTGATTAATGACAGTGTCTGGATTATACACACGTTGTTGAGGAGCAGATAATAAAGTTAGAAACAAACAGCATACTTGAGCTGGTAATTGTTGCATTTTTTTAAAGAAATCCGGTTCAACGTTATATTCTCTCAAGATTTTCAAATTGAAAGCATGTTCCATCATATACTGTACTTCGAATGACATGCGTGATATATTTGCTTCTACTTCAATTCGTTTTGTTGGATGTTTTACTAGAATTTTAGGTGTAATAATAGTGGGGGAGCCAGTTGCTTGATTAATCTTTTTTTCCAATGCTTCGTGTGATAAGTTATTGGGACCTAGAGATAAATGAGCTACATTTTTACTTGACTTTAAAGGTATATCAAACTCAAGACGATAGACTGTCCAATTGCTCAATTTGATCGTATAATCTGGAAATCTACCACCAGGTACAATTGGATCCTTTCCAGTTATATCGTTTCGGTGTCTCATAATATCGCGAGAGAATTCGTCTAGAGGAATTTCAACGACACGATCCCAATCTTTTAAATGATATGTATCTGACAGTTTTTGCATTGGAATTTTAGATTTCCAGAAACGAGGTGGGTATTTACCACTGATAGTTAAAGAAGAAATGTTGTCGTGTCTTTGTAGTACAACCGAGTTTTTAAAGTCCTTTTCATTGTACTGAATACGAAATCGATAATAACCATCTACATGTGCAAAGAATATATCTACATAGCTTTGATTCAAATTGATATCAAGTGTCACATATTCTTCTGTAAACCACTCTTCAACAAATACTTTGGGTGTAGCTAATCCACCTAATGAAAGTTTCTTTACTGGAACTGGTGAACTTTCAAAGCTTAAATATTTTGATAATGGAATTTGTTTGACTGATACGAGTCTATCATTAATGTAAATCAATTGAGAGTAGAGTTGATCTAAAGGTTTAAATCTACAAAAAAAAAAATAGATATGTTACACTTGGATTTCAAATTGTTGTTAGTTTTTTCTTTTACGCATAGACAATGGCAGCAGCCCAACTTTCTCGATTTAACTCAATGAGTTTAATAGTACCGAATTCACCAAAGACTTCCCATAACTTATCGCGATCTGTATTGACACTTAGGTTTGTAATAATAAAGCAGTAATCGCTATCCATAAATTTTTTCAATGATAAAAAAGAAGAAAGAGATAAAAAATAAAAATGAAAACAAACGTGACTTGAAAAGTGAGAAGTGTTTTTAAACGAACTTGAGTAATACGAGTTTTTTTTCTTTTTTTTTTGAGTAGTTGAAAGAGTTTGAGTTAGTTGAAAGAGCAGGATATTCCATTTATACATCATGTTGATCTATGTATCAGTCGTATTTATCACTCTAATATCCCTAAAGGCTTGATGGCTCTTTATTTTTTTAGAAATAGGCGTTCGTAAGTCGAAATCTGACTTCAAATTTATCATTTTCTCCAAAGCCTTTTTCGTGAAAAATACAATGTCCTTTTTTGTTTTGTTTTTGACAGTAGTTGTATTTCAATGCAGTGCAAATGTGGCAACATTCCTCTAAGTTTAGAGGTGAAATCACCAGGAATAAACAGAGGTCGTTGGTATCTGAAGGTAGTATCTACTTTTATAAAAAAAAATAAGTATACTAACTTATACACGTACTTTTATACGTAGTGTCCAACTGGCACCTGTAAGTTCTTTGCATGGGACGAATCGCCTCATCCTTTTATTCGGCACAACCCAGAAATGTATGCATCCATTGTTCCACGAGCTCATACACGTCCCTTTATGAATTTTGTTCGTTTCGATGAAAGAGATCCTAAATCAGCTATCAAAGTCACCAAAATACCAGTTGTCTTTAGTCGTCTTTCAAAGGACTTAATAGGTATCAAGGCCAAGGCCAACTTGACTGTGGACCCCGTTATTGCTGGAATTGAAAACATTAAATGGAGCGACCTACATAAGCAATATACCATTCCTGCAACCATTCAAAGTTACAATTTAGCTCTCTCTCGTTTACCTAAAGATATTCCAAACTTACAAATCGAGATTGAACCAATTCCTCCTTTCCTATTAGATTCTATGATTGAAGAAAGAATGCTTGAAGTACAGGCTGCATTACAAGATCCAAATACTATGACTGATATTGAATTCAAATGGAGTGAGTTTGTGGACAGTGATCTGTATCAATTATTAACCCCTACGCAGAGAAATGGTGTCTTGTTTGGTTTGGAAAGGGATGGTAGGGTCTTGTTTGGTGATGAAAATGGTATTGGATCTATTGGTGAAGTATTAGCTTTAATTGAATGTTACAAAGAGGAATGGCCAGTGCTGGTGATATGTCCTAATATCTTACGTGAAAGTTGGAAGTTTGAAATTAAGAATTGGTTAGGTCTAAATGATGATGAAATTTATATATTGGATTCAAAGGCAGCTACAAAGGACACATTTAAGCAAACAGGTGTTAAAAGGAAAAAAGATGTAAAACCAACTATGAGAATGTCTTATAAAAAGAGGGTAGAAAGAAGATTGAAAGAAGAGGGATATAAAAGTAGTGATAGTGAAGAAGATGATAATGATGATGATGAAAAGGAAGAAGTGTATGAAAATGAAGATAAATCAAGTCAAGAAGGATCGAACGTCAAATTTTATATCGCGAGTCATGAACATGCTGCAAGACGTAGAAAAGAGATCCGAAACAAAAGGTTTAAGATTGTACTATGTGCAGATAGTCATTACTTAAAATCCTGGACAGTAAGTAGAATTTATCAAAGTATAGCTTTACTCTTTTTTTTTTTTTTAACAAATTGAATTATTATTATTTTTACCACAGAAATCCGAATCAAAGTTTATCTGTGAAATGCTAACAAGGCACCGCCGAGTTATCCTTACTGCAGATTCAATACGATATCATAGACCTATGGATTTATTTACTCAAGTACGAACGCTTGCACCAAACCTTTTTCCGGATTTTGAATCATATTCTAAACGTTACTGCGATCCAAAAAATACAGTATTTGGATATCAATATTCTGGAAAATCAAACGAGTTTGAATTAAATTTCCTATTGAATTCACATATCTGGTATGCACCCGTCTCAAAAGAACTAAAACCACATTTCCCTGAATATGTGCGAAACACTATCATTTTCTCAATAAAGAAAAGTCTTATATTAAAGCATCAAGTTGAGGATTTAATTCAAATGAGTATCAATTGTGATATCTTAGATGAAGAATTAGTGGAAGAGTTGGTATGTTTATTTTATTTTATTTTACCTTTTGTGATTTTTACTGTATGTTTGAGCTAATGGTTTTAAGGTTATATAGCATGAAAAGACTGCCGAAATAAAAAAAGATGAAATAGTTCAATATATCAATCATGTCTTGGAGACGTATAGACGACCTAAAATTGCCATTTTTTATCACAATGATGTTGTTTATAAAAGCATTGAAGATCATTTCGTTTCAAAAAAGATTAAATCCACACATTTACAAAGCAAGAACAATGCAACTGCAATATGTGAAGAATATAACCAAAGTACCAAAGTACAATTTATTATCTTGGACATGAAGGTGGAGGACTTGGATGTATCTTTACAATCAGTTGATTTAGGTAAATTAAATCCTGATATTTAAATTATCTTGCTAACCCTTTCTTTTTCAGTTATATTTACAGAGTTACCCTTTGAACAGGAAAATTTGAGCATGATGGAGTCACTCTTTAAGGTAATTTTTATTTTATTAAAGTAAAACTATTTTTGTTTCTTATTAATTTATTTCTGTTTATAGTTTAAGGAAAGAAAGGGGCCTCTTTCCATAAAATATTTAATTGCACCTCAAACCATAGGTAAAATAAAGTTTCTAAAAAAAAAAAAAAAAACTTCAATTATTAAAAATTCTTATTTTTGATATAGATGACTATCTTTGGCCTTTGGTAAAAACCTAAAGTATGATTACATAATTAAAAAAAGGGAAGGGAAAATTTGTAATATGATAAAAAAAAAATCACAGGTTTGATTTAAATTCCACCCGTTTTCAAATATATTGTACCACCTTGTATTTTATTGGACTACATCTTTTTATATAAATAAAACGATAAATTAATTTAGTTACACACCATTACTCAACACACACACACACACACACACATGCACACACAATTAAATAACTTGAGCTTCAAGTGCTAGCGGGACGATTCTATAACCTGGTAAACCCATTCTTCCATAAGGCACACTCTTTACAACTACATTATCCTTTACCTCAAATGCATCATTGACGACTACTACATTATTTAGGCTATCAGCATTATTAGAGAACCTTTCTTCTGCGGTACTAGCCTTCAATCCCATATTTGGAGGGAAATTACAATAAAGCCCTCCTCCAGCTGGTGTTATAAAAAAAAAAAAAATTTTTAGTAAAGTTGTACAAATAATAAATATAAATAAATAAATCCCATTCTTTACCCTCTACTCCATCATAACAGACTAGTCCAGAACCACAGTCGCGAATAATCCATTGGCCAAAATTACATGTCGCCCATTGAGTTGATTTACCCGAATCTACACATTTCATTTCCCCCAAAGTAGAACATTTCCCGGATCCATCGCCGATAGACCCGTTCGTGTTGCTGATTGGCTTCTTGTCAACAACAGGTTTGTTGTCGACAATTGGCTTGTTGTCGGTATTGGAAGAGGTAGTGGAAGAGGTAATGGAAGAGTTAACGGAAGAGGTAATGGAAGAGTTAACGGAAGAGGTAATGGAAGAGTTAACGGAAGAGGTAATGGAAGAGTTAACGGAAGAGGTAATGGAAGAGTTAGCGGAAGAGGTAATGGAAGAGTTAACGGAAGAGGTAATAGAAGAGTTAATGGAAGAGGTAACAAAAGAGGCAATGGAAGAGGTAATGGAAGAGGTAACGGAAGAGGTAACGGAAGAGTTAATAGAAGAGTTAATGGAAGAGTTAACAGAAGAGGTAATGGAAGAGTTAACGGAAGAGGCAATAGAAGAGGTAACGGAAGAGGTCATGGAAGAGGTAACGGAAGAGGTCATGGAAGAGGTAACGGAAGAGGAAATGGAAGAGGTCATGGAAGAGGTAACGGAAGAGGAAATGGAAGAGGTCATGGAAGGAGTAACAGTAGCTGTAGTAGCGTTAGTAGAAGCCATTACATCGGTGGTTGTCTTCGAAATAGTAGTGGATTTTCCAGTTTTTCTTGAAGATGTTGTCATTGCATCCTCATAAAAGAAATCATCATTTTCGTTGTCGTCATCATAATAATATTCATCGTTATCCCAGACCTCACCAAGCCATTCTGAGGTAGAGTGATGAGTAGGAGTAGAATTGATAGTAGGAGTAGTTGAAACACTTGTTGGATCTTCAGGGAGAGCATTTAAGTAACTTTGGTCTTCATTTAAGTAACCTTGATTTTCATTTATGTAATTTTGGCCTTCATTTAAACTATCTAGGTATTCTTCCAAGTCATCATTTTCTTCTTCTTCTTCAGTCAAAATATCTTTAATTTCACTCAAATAATCTTCGTCTTCGTTCAAGTAGCCATTATCTTGTTCATTTAAGAAATCAGGTTTACCATTATCATCAATGGTAGCAGTTGTATTAGTAGGTCCCTCTAAACCATTAGGGGGATCAGATAAAATTGGACAAGAAACAGGAACAGCATCATGAATTTTGCTTACAACATCTATTAATTCACCGTTATCCTGATGTATATCCCTAATGAACCGAAAAGTTAAGAAATGTTGTTTATGTATATATACATTTTTCATAAATATTTGTTTTTTTTTTTACCAAACCATAACACCAGCCAAATCTTCACATAGGGCATGATCAATCTTGACCTTTAAAGATTGAGGATCATCATAAGAAATGAAATTCTTGCTAGTAGGATTAAATAACCAAGGTGTTTGAGAGACTTTATCCCAATGACGTTCCCAGCCTGGACCTGGTGTAACAAAATCATCTTGTAAAAGTCCTTCTTTACGTAAATTTGTCCATTTCCAGATACCAGAGAGACCACCAACATCTTTATCACAGTATGGGTCATTCCAAAAGGCATCATCAGAATCACCTTTTGGAGCACCAGGTACAGTGTTTTGAAATTGGTTATCAGCGGTCATGCCTTGTTGAGCCGTCATAGAACGTCCATAGAATGCCAAACCGGCTGTTATCTTTTTAGCAGGAACACCAGCGGCTTTCCAATCTCGGATACCTTAAATTTTTTCAATGGTAAGCGAAACTTTATATGGTAATTTTTCGATTTTGTGCTACTTTACTTTTTACGAATGAAAATGGGGCACCAATTCCTTTCCCGTCAGCTTGGAAAGGGGCATTAGGACCCGTGGTTGCAGCCCAAGCACCATTGATATCTTTAAACAAAAAAAAAAAAAAAAAAAAAGGCACGCGTAAGAAAAAAAAATTAATATAAAGGTTAAATATAAAAATATATAAAAAATTTAAAATACCATAAGTCATTAAATTGACATGATCAAAATAAGGAACAAAAGCCTTTAAATCCTTCATTGGTAAACCCGATTTAATAAACGGTTGAACGTGTACGGCCATTGAGATTTCTTTATATTGATCAGGAAACTTTGTATCAAGGGCTAATCTCAATTCTTTCAAAAGCAATAGAAAGTTATCAGCATCATTATCAGCGAATTCATTACAACCAGCCGCTTGCTTTCCGGGATACTCCCAATCTATATCTACACCGTCAGTTTGGTATTTGTTGATGAAATCTAAATTCCAGTCAATGAATTTCTTTCGGCTTTCCGGCGTGGATACCATCGGACTAAATCGCTTAGATCCTGTCCAGCCACCGACAGATAATAGTACCTTGGTTTGCTTTTCGTGCGCGAGTTTGACTACTTGTGGAAGATAGGCATCGACCACCCAATCATCCGGAAACGATGGCAAGTTGTCAAGATTATTCAAGATGGCGAATGCTTTTTTTGTGTAATGGAAAAAAAGAATAAAAATCAATAACAAAAAATAAAAAAATAAATCAAACCCGCGTGTTTTTTACCATAATTGATGTGAGTATATTTTGTATATGGGATATTCTCAACAGGATAGTTTGCGTACAACCAGTTTGGAAAGTACCTGTATACAGAAAAAAAGAAAAGACATTTAGTTTTATGTGACATTCGATAGGAATCGATGAGAAATACCCAATCACCATTTTGGTGGAACCTTCGCACAGAGCAACAGCCGATGCAAGTGCAGCAGCAATAAAAGACAATCTCATATTTTTTTTTTTTTTTGTGAATTCGAAAAGAAAAAAAAAAGAAATATATTTATATATATATATATATATAAAAATTAGAAATGAAAATAAACTAAAAAAGGGATTATTATATATGAATTATCTATTTCGCTGGTATGTCAGTACGATTTTAAATTAAGGGTTTTTATTATTAACTTTCTTTGATTATACACACACACACACACACACACACACACATACACACATCTTATTTAGAAGAAAGAGAAATAATATAAACAACTAACCTTCATTCCCCGTGTAATATAAACATCTTATTTTTTATGTGGCGTCGGGTCAAGTGACGATAGGGAAAAAAGCAAATGGTAAGTTTTTTTTGGTACACAGGGTCGGTTATTGAATAAGAGAGTTGAGAGAGTGAGTGAGCGAGAGAGGGCCTGGCCCATCCTAATGTACTAATTTTTTTTTTTTTCAATTGTCTTTTAACACTTTACAATCACCCCTTGATTTCCTTTTTATCTATTTTTTTTTTTTTTAAAAAAAAAAAAACTTTTCTCTCTTTCCTTTTTTTTTTTTTTTTTTTTTTTTTTTTTTTATAAGATATTCTTTTTATCATTAAAAAAAAATGAGCACACCACGTAAAAAGAAACCTGTAGAATTTCATTTTGTAGATATGAATGATCCTGATAGATACAAGAAACTTAAGGTAGCCCGTGCTTGTGATTTTTGCCGCCGTCGTAAATCCAAGTAAGCGAAAGAATACATATAAAAAAAAAAAAAAAAAAAAAAAAAAAAAAAAAAAAAAAAAAGTAAATTTTTTTAAAATAAAAACAAAAAACAAAAAAAGATGCGATATAGGTGTACCAGGTTCCGGTACTTGTTCAAATTGCCAAAGGCATCAAATGGTTTGCATCTTTTCTCCTGTAACGACAGGCATAAGTATCCGAGGAAATGAAATGATACGAGTTGAAGAAGTAGTATCACAATTCAATACATTAGATCAATTCATATTTCGATTTCCATTACTTTTGATAAAAGAAGGACAAGTTGGATATGAAACCAGTCCTTCTACACCATTACTCAATTCATCACCATCATCACCAACAACAACAAAAATCAATCATCGACATGATAGAAAGAATAATAATGAACCCTCTATGGAATTAGAAACTAAACTATTCGAGCTTTATTTTGATCATATTAATCCAGCTTATCCAGTATTATTAAAGCAATCGGTTTTAAACATACATTCTCAAGATAGATTTTTACTTTCAAGAGGTTTACGATACGCCATTATGGCATTAGCCTGTCATTATTTTCCAAACTATACAACCTCAGCTTCCAGTTACTTTTATGAGATTGCAAGACATCAAGTCAGTTGTTTTACACCAAGATTAGATACAGTTCAAACGTTACTCCTATTATATAAACATGATGAAATTCTCAGTTCATCTAATAAACACGGCATATATTATTTAGAGAGAGCGCAAGAAATGATTGGACAAATACAATCCGTAATCCCGCAACACCTTGAAATGATCAATCGAGCGCGATGGGTCTTATTTGGCTCGATTAGCTTTTCAAATCTATCTGATAAGAATTTCAATACACTCTATAGTCATATCTCTTTACCAGTTGAATTACCACAAGTATTATCAGAGGAATTGGAGTTAGATCATCATGATGAAGATAATAATAACAAATTATGTATTTCATCGGCACAACATCATTTAAATCGGTTCTCACAAATTGCCAACTTGAGTGTACTTTATTCTCATACAGTACAAAGTATGATCACTGGTTCAACTTGCCATTTAATTTGTTTAAAACAATTTAAAAAGATTAGACAACATTGGCATGATACATTACATCCAGTCACTCAAAGTAGACTCGTCTCTCTTTGTCCAACAGATGAAGAAGTGATTGATATCATGATACTCTATAGTGCTATCTTGTACGATATGTTGTACCTCTTATTGCTCTCTCATTATCGGTTGGAAAATGAATTTGATCGTGTCGAAACCGCCTATCGATTACAACGTATGGTTCATACTCTAGTAACAAGATCTTGTTTTACTGCAGCTATCCAAAGTACTCGCATGTCTTGTTTTGCTCTCATGTTGTGTTTACAGGTGAATATGTCAAGAGAAGATGATAAAGTAGATTATGAATTCATTCAACAGATAAGACAATCGATGCAATATATCAACTTGATAGATACTCGAATTGATGAACAATTACAAGAATTGTATACGTTTTTAACTACGCAACATAATAAAGCCACTAATAATACAATAATAACAGCAACCACAACCACGACAACAGCAACAGCAACAACACCACATACGAATAATCAACAACCATTAGACTATTTTAGTTTAGTACCACAACAATTTAAAAACTCTACAACCGCTTCTTCACCTATTGATACGATGGCCAATACACCCGGTCTATGGTCCACCACAACGAATGGAGGTCTGACTACACCTATACGAGAAGATACAGGTAGTAACTATCAAGTGACATCTGAATGGATACAAGAACAACAACGACAACAAGATGAACAATTTCAGTTATATCAATTACAACAATTACCAGAGTATCAAAATACATTGATGAATACATACAATAGTATAAATTATAATAGTAGTAATAATAATACACCACTTACAACGACCCCAAGTTATAATAATAATTTGAATACAACGGAAGATTATTTTTATTTGAATCCAGGACATTGGAGTCCTACTATAGATCATTTAAATCAAACAACCAGTTATCTCAAATTACATAATCACCATCATCATCCACATCAACAACAACAACAACAACAACAACAACATCCACATCATAATAATAGTGCACCATTTACGTTACACCCACCACCTCCTCCACCTGCACCACCTACTATTTAAAATAGTAGTTATATATATATATATAATAAATAAAATAAAATAATACCCTTTTTTTTTTTATTATTATTTTTATTTATTTTATTAACGATCTTGTCTGTTTTCATCAATGACACCTGCCATTTTTAATAACTCTTTATCTAATGCACCATCTGCCTGTCTTATATTTAAGCCAGACCTTCTTTCAGCTTCTTGTTGATCAAATTTCCATTCACGTGCCTGTCTTTCTCTATCCTTTTCATTTCCCAAGCCAAAGACCTCAATATTTTCAGTTTCAAAGCGAAATGAGAACTCATCGAGTTTTCTTTTTTGGTTCCCAATTTTAAAAGTGGGTTGAGGAGGGTAAGGTTCATGCGTATAAAGGCCTTCCTGTAAGGTGTTTTCGAGCGAGATGACAAAATGTTGATGTTGAAGAGGTAATTGATGATGAGTAGCACCGAAACCGATACCGAAATCGTGGTGATAGTAAATATTGACTTTGTTATTGATGGGACGATAGATCTCGTAATTTGGATCGAGTTCAAATAAGAAACAGTCATTTGAGTTTCCCCAGAGATGTTTAGAGTGTTTCCATGGCTGAGTGATGAAAGCACCAAGTAACATGGATCGATTGTTTGCATCGACTTGCATGAGGATTAAAGTAGGACCTGGGTATTTAAATACATGTGATTCAAATCTGTTCATAGAGAAACCATCTTGATCTGCAGAGTAGAGCCGTGTCCATTGCTTTGTGATCAAGATGTCTTCTGGTAAGGCCCAGGATAAAATGGTAGAATAGATTGAATTTAATATATCACTTTGATCTACTTTAGGTACTTTATCTTGTGGTAATAATCTAGATTCTTCATCTAGATTTGTTTTATAATATCCAAATGATTTCATTATGAAGGATTGTAATGGTTTGAGTAAATGAGGTGAGAATGTTTCTCTCCATAAACGAAATTCGTCATGTGAAATGCAAGGTAATTCATCTTTTGTTGTTGAAGGTTTCATGTTGGATACGATAGTACTTGCCAATTGTCGAATACGCGTGAAATCATGTGTTGTTTGATCTGCTTCTCCAAGCCATAAGAGTAACACAAACAATTCAATTAAATCTCGACTTAAAATTCTTGATCCAGCTACAATGGATTCTTCTTGTTCTGGTTTGCTTGTCATCTTGGGATTTAATTCTAGATCATTAAAATCAACGCCTAACTCTGCTAAAGAATATCCTTTATGCACTTGTTGTTCTGGTTGTTCTACTATGATAGGTTCTTCATGTATTGAATCATCTTTTATTACTGTTGTTGTAGTATTGGGATCAGGTAAGACAGAAAGTGATTGAAAGAATAAATTCTCTGATAAATCAACATGTTCATCATCCAATCTACCAATTAATATTACAAATGCGATTATAAACGCATCAAATGAAAGTGGAACTGGTCCAGTCTTTGTATTATTTGGATATGAGCCTAAATATGAGAATGATTTAAATAAAAGTACTGCTGCTGCTTCCACTTCTTGAGGTAAATTCAAATGTTCCTAATATTAAAAAGAATTTTAATTTTACGTTTAAAAAAAAAGAGAGAGAGACTTTACTAAAAATTGCTTGGCTTCAATACACGAAAAACCATCAGGAAAGGCCGTCTTCAAGTCTTTATAAATATATTGTAAAGAAACAAGTTCAACACGTGTCAAATATTTCTTGGCTTTAAACGAGCTTTTTATACTGTGATGTACTTTTTCTTGTTCTCCTTCTTTTGTTTGTGTTTGTCCCATGTTCAGTTAATTGAAGAAAAAAAAAAAAAAAATAAAAAAAAAATATACACTAAAACTTTTATTAATGCCAAAAATATCACATTCAAACTTTTTTTTATGTATGTGTACCCGAAGTCACATTTGGAAATCAAGGAAATCGGTGTATAACACACAATGACAGTAATTCTTTTTTTTTGCACTCACATATGCATTATTATTTTTATTATCGGAATGGATTATTTGTATTAGTAGATATGTAAGAAGGTTGATTAAGTTGAGTATTGCCAAAGACAGGCGTAATTGGATGAGGTGGAGCACTGTTATCCACAGGAGAAGGCAATGCAGGAGGAATGACAGGTGAATGCTCATTTAAAGGAAAATTAGATATAGATGAAGCAGGTGTAATATTATTAGGAATATCAGGCATACTGACTTGATTTGGATGAGGTTCAGCTGAACCCATTACTGGTGCTGTAGTTGTGATCGTAGGTGGTGCTTCATATACAGGAGGTGGAAGTTCATTTGTATCATGTTGATGAAATGTTGGTAATTCTGTTCTTGAAGAAGACGAAGATCCGTTATATCCTTCCAATACACTATCTATAATTCTACGTCGTTCTTTTTCTAAAGCGGCCTTGGTAGTTTCAACCGCAGTACTTAATCTTTCAATTGCACCTGTAGTATAGTTCAAGTATTGTTTTACCCACGTTAAAGAGTTTTGAATGTTGCGATATGCAGTTGCCAACATACCAAAGCATTGAGTTGTTTTGGCTATATAATAATATGTATATAAGTATATATATATATATATATATATATATATATGATAAGCTTTGTTACCTTTCCATGCTATATCAACGTAATGCATTGTAATTTGCATTTGTAATAAAGGATTATTTGTGACAACATCTAATGTTTGAGGGTAAGGAATTTCGGGTAACACGGTTCTAGCAATATTCAATAACCTTTGAATTTCCCAAAGTCTTCTTTTTGAAGCTAAATACATAAATCATGTTTAATATAAAATACCAACCTTTATATATATATATAAATGTATATACCATCTAAATAAGCTAATTGTTCTTCATCAATAATTGGACCACCAAATATTTCAAATGGAACATAATTGACTACAGTATCTAATAATCGAATTACTTTTTTCGTATCAACTAAAGAAGTCGAGAGTGCTTTTTCTGCTTCTGTAAATCGACCTTTATCACGGGTTGCCTAAGAGAAAAAGTGAATATTTTAATTAATATGTAGTTTATGTATAAGGTGGTACCAATTGCATTTGATCTCTGTAGTTGGCTAATTCTGCTCTTAATCGAGGTTCCATAGGGAAATTAGAATCTTCTAATACGAAAATCTATTTTTAAAATATCAATATTTATATATCAAACTGTGTATATTGTTTTTTTTTTTTTTTTTACTTGTTCTAATAATGTATTGAATTGGTATCTCGTTTCATCGAAATGACTCTTTTGTTGAACAAGATCTTCTTCCTAACAAAAAATAATAAATATAAGAAAAAGAATAATTCGTGTGTGTGTGCGTGTGTGTGTGTGTGTGTATTTACTTTAGAAAGAGCCTGGTTATAAGCAACTTCAAGTGCCTCTAAATCTCTTCTAGCTCTTTGTTCGTTTTCAAATGCAAGATGATATTTCGCTTCTTCTTTGGCAACTAGCGCCTTCTTTTTTCCAGATAATGTAGCAGCAGCTGAACGGAATGATAAATGTCTCATTTTACGTACATCTTTAAACTCTTTTTTACTATTCTTTTTCTTTTTTATTAAAAATATGTAGATCACAACAATAAAAAAAAAAACTTACGAATTCTCTTCAAGTTGAATTATTTCTGCTTTTTTTATTTCGATATCTAGTTCTATCTGTCGTCTTTTCTGTCTTGCTTCTTCTAGTTCAGTTTCAACTTTTGTTTCAACTTTTAGTTCGGTGACAAGTTTCTTGTAAAAAGATGCTTGATCTTGAATACATTGTACAAGTGTCATGTTTTTATTTTACCTCTTTTTTAAAAAAAAACAAAAAAAAACAAAAAAAAAGAAAAACTATTTAAATCAATTTTTGGTTTAAAACTCAAAAATGAATTAAAGAAAAGCAGTAAACTCGCGTTATTAAAATAAAAATGCATAAAAAAAAAAAAAAACTTTTTTAATGATATTAACAAAAGGATAAATTACAATATGATAAATGTATATATGTGTGTGTGTGTGTGTGTGTTTAAATGCGGGTATGTATTATTTTGGTTGTTAACTTTTAAAATGGATTTACCATCTTTCTCTTTTTCAGTTTTGGTTTTGAAAGTTTAGACTTCATCTTCTTCTTTTCAGATAAATCGAAAATATCACCATCCTCTTCTTCAAGTTTTAAACTACTCTTATTGTCTTTTTGTTGAACCAAGAAAGCTTGTCTATTTTTTTCCTGTTCAATTCTTCTTTTTTCCTCGGCTATGGCTCTTTCAGCTACCAATTTTTGTGCCCTGATCTTATTCTGTTCTCTACGTTCCTTTGCTTCCAGTTCATCTCTCTCGATTTCCTTTTTCCCTCTTTTCTTTCTTAATGTATGTCTCCAATCGTTCGAATTCAAAATGTCCTCATAATACGATTGCCCAGTCTCTAACCTGAATTTATGGTGTATATCTTTTAATTTAAACTCTTGTTCAATAGGCATTCTTGTAGGTATCTTATTATTGGGTTGTTGATGAATTTGTTTCTTTTTAGGCTTATATCTTTCAATGATGGCACTGATTTCATTGGATTGAATTTCTTTTTTCGATAATAGAGAATTGAGTGGATCTAATCCTTCTAAAGTACGTTTCTCTGTCACTAAATCTGTGCTCATGTATCGCGCGTATTCTTGTAAGGTGAGTCCAAGACAGTAAAGTGCTGATAAGTCCATGGAGGGTAAGTCACATTCTTTTGTAAAATTCACTGCTCTTAAATTGATTGTCTCTAATAGTTTCTAAATATAAGTAAGTATCATTGATTTCTCTGTCTCTCTCTCTCTTTTTTTTTTTTTTTTTTTTTCTACCGTGAATGAAAATTCTGGACTATCTCCAAACATGTCTAAAATATCTTTTTATAAGTTCCTTTTCCTTACTGTTTGGCAGTATATATTCTTACCGTCATAAGCAGATCCCGTTTGACGTTGTAACTTGACGGGTCGAAATAATTCCTCTGGACCAATGTCACCTACTTCTTTATTCTCTTCAAGATCAATAGTTTGATTCCGTTCCTTCATGTTGAATAAAGTTAGAAATATATATATATATGTAAAAAAAAAAAAAGAAGAAAAGTTTTTTTTTTTTTTTTGATTGTCAAAAACTCTTTTTAGCCAATGAAATCTGACATGAAACTGAGATTGAATGAAAACTAAAAAAAAAAAAAAAAAAAAAAAAAAAATGATGTTATGTTTGTGTACACTAAATTCAAAAAGAAGCTTTTTTCTTTTACCCTTTTATATATATAATAATAAAACGCGCTTATGTCTCATCAAAGTGGTATCCAAGGTAATAACCATAGCAACAATAAACTTTGATATCCCCCCCCTTTTTTTTTTCTCTAACCTCTTTTTATTAGTATCTGAGGAACTCTCTAAACTTTTTGCTGATGCCGTATCTACTGGAAACACTCGTATGATTCGTGTCTCTATTGAGCATGGTAAGTACAAACACCTTTTCATATATATTCTCTTTTTTAAACTCTGCCTTTAGAGTCTCTTGTTCCTAGCGGCACCTCTACTGTTCAAGATGGTTTCGAACAAGGTAAAAAAAAAAAAAAAAAAAAAAAAGCAAAAAGCAAATAACAAAAAACACTCTAAAACAAAAACTTAACCCGTACATAGACTACAAAAAGTATATTGAGGAATACCTAGAGGACGCAAAACCTTCTTACATCTTTGTTCGTTTAGACGAAAAGACAAGCGATAATGAATATAAATGGATTTTCCTTTGTTATGTACCTGATAATGCTAAAGTCCGTGATAAGATGTTGTATGCATCTACAAGAGCTACATTAACTAGAGAATTAGGTGATTATAGATTTGTTGATAATATTTACGGAACTGAAAAGGTATATATATAACTCTTTAATTTAAGAATTATGATATACTGATTTACGTTTTATTTTAGGCTGAATTTACTTGGGATGGTTATAAAAAGCATCTTGCTCATAAGGCTGCTGAAGCTCCTTTAACTAGACGTGAACAAGAATTAGTAGAAATCAAAGCAGCCGAGGTAAAAAAAATAAAATAAAAAAATAAAAAAATTAGAATCATGGCTCTTAACATCTTATGTTATTAGGCTAAAACTGTATCGGATTATCAAGGAACAACTGCCCGAAAGTCTTTTACTCCCGGTATCGCATTTCCTTTAACTGAACATGCAGTGGAAGCACTTTCTCAATTAACCAAATCCAAAGAAGATCGTTCCGTCAATTTTGTTTCTTTGGTAATAAGTTGTGCATTTATTTAAAAAAAAGAGAAAAAGATGTTGACTTTTTTTTTTTTTTTTTTTTTTTTTTTTATGTATAGTATTTGAATAATGAAAAGATCGAGGTAGATAAGTCGGTTGAAGTTACTATGGATGAATTGAGAAAGACAATTACAGAAAATGCTCCACGATTTACTTTTTACCTCTATCAAAACAGTACAGGCAAAGAATCACTTGGTAAGTTTCTAAAAGAGAGAAAGAGAGAGAAAGTGACGCTAAATTATTTTGATAGTGTTCATTTATACATGCCCTTCCAGCTCTAAAATTAGAGAACGTATGTTGTATTCTTCTTCTAAAGCCAATGTTATTCTTGAAGCAGAAAGTGCTGCATCATTTCAAGTAGTTAAAAAGGTAACATTAAAAATAAAAGAGAGAGAGAGAAGCAGAGAAATTGTTATATATTAATTATTGTTCGTAGTTTGAAACCAGTGATGTAAGTGATTTAACTCAAGACTATTTCGCAGAAGAATTAGATCAACCTTCATCTAACGGAGGATCCGGAGCTAATACACCTACCGGTAGTGTTGTAGGTGATCGTATTCAATTATTAGGCGGTACTAAGCAAGGGTTTAAGAGACCTGCAGCTCCTGGTAGAAGAAGACCACCTACGACCACCACATCTACTGCCTCTTCTTCTGCAGAAGCTGTAACTACAACAACAGAAGATACCACTACTTCTTCATAAAATGAGGGGGGTTTGTTATTGTTGTTGAAAAAAAAAAAAAAAAGCAAATAAATAAAGTTTTAATCTCTATAACAAAAATTTATCCAACCAAAATGTCAATGAAGCAACACGCGCACTAAAATTGATCAAACATTCCAATAAAACATATGCACTGAATATGCTATTGGATTGGCTCTTATCACCCCCCAAAAATTACTAACTAAGCCCCGAAGAAGTGTTCCCTTCTCCCTCCTTTCCGTTATAACAGAAAAAAAAAAAAAAAAAAAAAAAAAGACAGAAACCCTTTTTTTTTTCTATAAACTCTTTTCTTACGGGTTTCTTGTCTTTTTCTCTCTTCTTTTTTTTTTTATCATTATTACTTGATTAAAAAATGTTACCAACCATGTATCGTTTAGATATAGCAGAGTATCCAGTTCCATCACTTGTTAAAATAGTATCGAATTTATTAGAATCGATTGTAGAAGCCAACGATAAATTAATTGTCACGTATGAACATTCAACCAACATTACTCATTTTCATTCTCGAGCAGTACCTAATATCAGTATCTATGCTTACCTTACACGTATTTCTAAATTTGCTTCTTTTTCAAATGAAGTTTTATTATCATTACTTGTTTACTTTGATCGTATCGTTAAATTAAAAAAAACTGAATATGCTGTAAATTCACTTACTGTGCATAGATTACTAATTACTAGGTAATATATACAAGTATACAAAAAAAAAAAAAGAGAGAAAAATCATGTCTTTTTTTTTTTTTTTAACTGAAATCATTAAAGTATTGTTGTAGCATCTAAATTTACATCCGATGTATTTTACTCAAATACAAGATATGCCAAGGTAATAACAAAGAAAATTGTGTAATCATAGTTATTAAAACAGAAAAAAAAAAAAAAGGTGGGTGGTATACCTTTATACGAATTAAATCAATTAGAATTAGAATTCTTGTTCCTTTGTAATTTTGATTTACATGTCAAGCTTGAAGATATGCAAGCATATGGAGATCAATTATTAACACACGCACTTACATGCAATCATAAAAGAAAAAGACGATCTTTATTATCGGATCATCATCAAGCACCAACATCAAATAAAATACAGAAATCTGAAGCATTACTTGATAAAGCCCTTTCTTCTTCTTCAAAAGTTGTCGTCGTCAATACTGTAAATACCTCAACAAATACAACATTCCTTTCCAATACACTTTTATCTTCTCATCCTAGTACCATCATTTAGAAAAAATATATATTTATATATATATCTTCATATACCCCTCCTCCTTCTCTTTCTCCTTTTTCTCCATCTCCCTTTTTATATATAGTTTTGTTAAAACAAAAAAAAAGAGAGGTAGATAAATACATATATATATACCTCTGCTTATTACATATAAAACACTTTTTTTTTTTTTATTATTACATAATTTTTCATTGTTTGAGCAAGAGGCGTGCTATCAAAATAAAATTGATTGGATAAACCTTATTACTACTGTCATGCTGTAACAAGAGACTGTTTTATAAAAAAAAAACAATGCAACTCATCATGTATGATCTTACTCACACGTTGTTATCATCATAGAATTCATTTATTGGATTATATAAAAATTCAAAAATGAGATAAGGCGAAAAGTAAATCATATTTTATTGAAATGAAAATCAGGGTATGCATAATACACTTGGAACTAATCTTCTTAATCGATTGATCTTTTTACTTTTTTTTTTTTTTTTTTTGTCATATCGAAAAAGATTTTTATTAAAAAAAAAGAACAGAGCTCCCAAAATCAATTTATGTTAATCCGTGTTTTATGTAAATATCATACAAATTACGTGTAACATTTTTTTATTTATGATTTTCAGTAATTTCGGACATATGAACTGTTTGAATTCGTCCACGTTGTTGTCCATTGAGGAATTAGTTTGATTGTCATTTTTATTGTGTGAAAAAGTCATCATAGTCATCACCAAAAATAGAGATGTTAGCATAAATACTCACGCATGCTCCTAATATATAATAGACTTTTTTTTTTACATATTTTGTGTTTATAATGCTTTATATCTGATTTTGTGTGTATTTAAAAGGGATAAATAAATCAATAAGACACTGTCTGTAAAATTGACTTTTGATTCAATAGCAAGCATTCCGAACCGTTCCAAACATAAGATATAACTGATTCATTTTCGTTGTGACAAAAATTAACCAATGTTGTAGCTAATGAGTGAACACTTGCTTGAGAGGCAAGGTCAAAACGCTGGTTTATTAATAAATTCTTTGCTGCGTTCTATGAACCCATGTTTGAATTTTTCAAATTAATTGTAAACCAAGAATATAGTACTTTGGTGATTTTTCAAAAGCAATTTCAAGGTAATAATACAACCAATGTGTATCAATGTTAACAAAGTTAGCTGAAAAGACTCTTTCAAAATGTAAGAGAAAGGTGATCCAAGATAACTCTTTATATTTAACCGAGTTGTTGTTACTCAACAAATTAGATGCTCAGTGTCTACATCAAAGATATATAGGCACATCTTTAGCTAAAATTGTTGGTTTTCTATTTTTTGTTTATTTTTCATTGCTGGCAAAATTTTTATTCAAGTTCATAATGGACATTAACTTAAACTCTAACAGACTCTTGAGCCTTTTCAACCAAGACAAATCGACGTTCCAAAGATATGTCTCTTGGATTATTTACATCAATAATATCTTTTGTCCAAAAAGATCAAGTCTTTGTTCATTTAACGAAATAACTGGGTTACTGTATTTATCCAGTTGTTGGGTTAACTTTACTAAATTAGTACTATTATCCACCTTGGTATCAGAAGTACTATTTTTGCTTTTATTATCATGACTAACTTCACGCATTTCGACATCAACGTTAAAGGATGCTTCATGGTTTGAAACCGTAGTTTATGAAGTAGCTTGATTATTACCACTAGCTAAATCCAAATTGATTAATCCAGTAGCTACTGCACTGATGAATCGACCTTGTTAAGAAGAAGCAGAATTATCATAAAGTAGACTTCATCGTAAAAAATGAGATATTATCTTGTAAATTAATCAAAAAAAAGGGGAGAAAGACTTAAAATACGATGAGACTTCTTATTTATGATCTTTATTTAGTTTAAAAACAAGAGAGGGGACAAAATAACTGCTGGAGCTAAAACTACCTCTTATACCAAGATAATGTCAATTTTATCAAAACTTAATAAATCCAAGACGATGGGCAGAAGGGACATTGAATTCTTGGCTGGTTTTGAGTGAACAACTACCGACTGCTACTAATTCTCCCTTCTTGGCTTTACCGAATGTATGGGCAATATTGCCTGCACCGATGATACACCAACGTAAAGAAGTATTCACATTTTTTTTTTTTGTGTTTTTTAGAAAAGGAAAAGGAAATATAAAATAGAAGACTCTTTTTTATCTTCCTTTTTTTTTTCTTCCCTTTTCCCTTTACCCAGGGCGTATGAACCCTATCCCCTTCCTCCTTCCCGGGTTAGATAATAAGCATTTGAGTTTTAATCATTAGTTAGTAAAAAAAAGAGGTAGGAGAAAGTGTTGTTATCAAACAAGTTGTTTCTTGTAACTAGTTTGAAAGAAATAGTAAATAGATTATGTTAATCGATAAAAAGACAATAAAAAACCCGTTGTTACGTGAACTTACTATGTAAACGGTAAGAGCAGAGAAAAGAGTTAATTTGAAATTTTCTGTTTCCCAAACAACAATTTGTTCTTGAGAATGTTACAAATTGAGTTATTTTCAATTGAATATCTCTTTCATAAATAAAAGCGAGTAAATATGTATATATTGCTCCAGCGCTTGTAAGATTTGAGGCAGTGAGTTAATAAGCCTTTACCGTAATAGCTACTGTATATGTATAAAACCTACTTTGTCGTCGAATCAATGACATTCTTGAATAAATAGTTACAATCCAAACGTACTGCTTCTTCTATCATTAGTTAATGAAGAACCCGTTTATGTTTCTAAGCGAAAAAGAATACATAATAAAAACGGTATATATTTGGATCCAACATCCACGTAGTAGAAACCCGATAAAAATTCAGCTAAGTAGCAACGCATTTCCTGAGATTAATCTTCCTTTCGTGCTATTTACTTGTAAAATAGTAAAGTAATAAAGTAAAAGAGCAGGAGGTGCTTTTTTAAAGAGAAGATGTTGTATGTAAGAAATTATACCCGGAAAAAGTGTATGTGTTGAGACGTTTGTATAAAAATCTTTTTTATGGCGTATATTATAAACTCATGATTGCCTCAATTGTAAATATAAGTCTATTACCCTTAGTAAACACATTATCAAATTAGAAAAGAAACAAGACAGAATAATTAGATTTTTTTTAAAAGGAATTTATTAACAATTTATTTTCTTTTTTTATTTTTTTTATTTTTTTTTAGTTTTTTGTTTTTTGTTTTTTTGACCGGATGGGATGCGGAGGCCTCGACTTCTTTTGTCGAGACCACCGTATCCACATCCTCAACAAAATGGGTGTCCACAGAGGCCGAGGCCTCCTCCACCACATCTTCAATTTGTTGAACAAAGTTGGGATCAACAGAGGCCAGGACCTCCTCCTCCGAATCTTTAATGATTTCTAACAAACCCTGAAGAAAAGGGTTTTCATCAAAGCCACCGGGAGCTTCCTTGCATAATTCAACAAAAGCATCCCGCTTTTCAGCGAGATGCTTTTTGACAGCCACTACTTCAGGCTCTTCCTCTAAAAGCATATAAAATTTAGTTTTTTTGTTTGATTTATAAAAGTTGTACATGTATATATGTATATATATATATATTTACCTTCAGACAACTCTTGTTCAAGAGTTTTATTTGGACAAACCTTGCTACAGCAAAGGGCTTTACGAATGATACAATCCACGTGGTTATCGTAGGCCACGAGGATTAAAAAAAGGGCTTGTAACAAAAAGAACGAGGTACGTTCTTTTTCATTAATAATGCAGTTTGTGATTGTGTCTGTTACAAAGAGCTGTGTCATTTTAAAATAATAGGTATCGATAGTGAAATAAAAAAAAAGAACTGAAAAAAAATGGCTAACGTTGCTTATTTTAAATGATATGCATGTGATCCTGTATAGCCCCCTCTTTTGAAATCCGAAGACCAATAGGATCACATCAGATCTTTGTTTACACATCAATCAAAACGCTTCAAACATCATGAAACACTATGGACGCCCCCCTTTTTTTAGGCCTGAAAGCAAAAATATTTGAGATATGGGTCCAAATCTCTTGTCAAATTAAAGTTACTCTATATCAACTATTTTAGTAATTGATATGAAAACCAAAAGAGGAATGACTTGATTTGATCTGGACGGAAAATGAACTTGCCGTTGGAACAATGCTTGTAGGATCTGATCAATAGTAAAAGTAAAGGTGGGATAATAATAGTTTAGGGCCATCATCCAAAAAAAAAAAAAAAAAAAAAAAAAAAAAAAAAAGTTACTGAGCAAGTAACCAGAAAATGTTCAAGAGATCCTTCTTCAACTTGACATAAACGGCACTGCTTCCTATCGACTTTACCAATTTGATGTAAGTAAGGTGCGATTGGGAGTATTAGGCTTAGGACCCGATAATACCATTGTGATCGAGCTTGAAGTAGAATGGGTAAGGACCAGAAAACTTTAAAACTGCCTCCAGAAATAGTAGTCTCCATCTTGACCCGGTACTAGTGATTTGATAATTTCGAAAATCCCTTGAGGTATATTGTAGTCAAAGTGGATTCTGTCGAAGTTGATGGATTAGTGATGAATGGTTGTGAACAAGTCTATTCTCGTCGCTAGAAGCGGTTAAAATGTAGGAAAGCATGTAAGGTTGCAATTTCACTGTATGGTGTATAAGTATATCCTTATTGAGACGGCGGCAAAGTAACAGTAGTTGCACATATTCAGTTTCAACCTGTATTCGTAAGCGGCGAAGACGGGTATCATATGTGAAAAATTTAGAGGCAGAAAAATTGCGATGTCTATGGAGCCAGTGACCTGAAGGGTATGACAAGAAGAGATAGTGAAGAGGCAGCTGAAGTATTGTGGGAAGTGAAAACTGAGAGAAATCATACATGAAATCAAAATGGTCAAAAGCTTGATAACAGGCATTGATAATTGATGTTGGGTGATTGATTTTATGCTTGCCCCATTCAAGTACAAAAAAGGGCATTTCTGGCGGCAATGGTGCTGGAGTAATGAGTGACAAGTGCTATTTGAAGAATGGTCGAACCAGTAATGACGTGTTGTTGGATCGAAATGCATGATAGAGATGACGCATTTGAAGAGCTAGATATTGTGTTGCTGTTTGTAACAGGCCGAGACCGCCTTGGGCCAAGGGTGGACTAAGTTGATTGCAGGATACCATAGGGCGTTTGTGTTGCCGGATATACCTATAAATTATAGATTTTAATTTGTTCAAAAAAAAAAAGTTGAGTGTGTTGTAATAATTCCAGTCAGTACCAGACTTTAGTCATGATCAATGTATTGGTGACGGCAGCCCGGCAATCGTTTAAGAAATCCATCATCCTTTTCTCCCTTTTCTCCTCATCTAATTCCAAATTTAATTCCAGTAATTGATGACAACAACTCTTGTTGTAACTGTCCTAGCTGTGTATCGATGGGGACAATGAGTGGATGTCGAAATGCAGCGGTGGGTTTTACTCGCAATATACGATTACGTTTTCGCTCCAACTGTTTGATAGTATCTTTCCTCCAATTTACATAGCTGTAGCTATAATTTTTTATTACCTTCTTTCTTGTGGATAGTTTTACACGATCCCATTTTTCGGCAGGTGTGAGAGTGGAATTGGTTTTCTTAAAGTATGATAAGAGGTTGTGTACTTTTTGAGTGATCTGATTTCTTAAGGTATAGTGAGTAGCATATGCTGGATTTGCTTGCCAGAGTTCAGGACCGCTAGGTGATTGGCCTACGACTAAAGACATATGCATGATAGAGTGATCAGACCAATTAGCATTCAATCGACTAATTCCAGTATCCTGTAACTTATTTTGTAATAATTTTTCTATATAAATGTAATCAATTACCGATGAAATTATCGTGTCATTCCTCGTGCGTTGAAATGTGGGTACTGTAGTCAGGTCATTCACTTGCATAGTATTGTAAAAATATTGTTATAGTAACGTAAGCCATATTGATGGAGTTGTAGTTCATGATAACGTCCTATTCCGCAAAATTGAATAATTGAAGTCATCAGAAATAATTAGCCGACTTAAATTAATTGTATCTTGTAGAGAAAATAGCATATTTGCTAGTTGATCAATGTATGCTGGTTTACATTCAGTGATCTCGAAAAAAAGGCGCCAGTAGAGCGAGAAGAACGATAAATTCGTGTCTGAAGAACATTAGTAATGCTGGTGCTACCCTGTTGTGTGGGAATGATATCGTTATATAGTAGCGAGACATTGGTTGCCTTAGTCGCCTCGGCGTAGGTTTTATACTTAGATTTTTGTCTGGAGGAAAGCATGAATGCATGAAGTTTAATAAAATCGTGAATTACCTATTTTATTTTTTCAGTTCAAAAAGCGTGACGGTTTTATTTTAGTTGCTTGGTGAGTGTCAACCCACGCCTATAGAACTATTTTTTATTTTCTTTTTTTTTTTTTTTTTTTTGGTTCATTTTGATCTTTTTTTTATTTTAATCGCCAAAGAGAAAACAATGAGTCGCGAGATTGAATCAGAAGGCCGATTTAATGGTTTAAAACAAGTAGATACTTTGAAGAACAATACACGAGCAGGTGGAGCTTATATCCCGCCTCATCGCTTACGTCAGTTACAACAAAACGTAAAGGACACCAGTAGTGAAGAGTACCAACGTATTACCTGGGAGGCACTTAAGAAATCAATCAACGGTCTCATCAATAAAGTCAATACTTCTAATGTTAAAATGATTATACCTGAACTCTTTGGTGAAAATCTCGTGAGAGGAAGAGGTCTCTATTGTCGTAGTATGATGAAGGCTCAAACTGCAAGTTTACCATTTACGCCAGTCTATGCTGCTGTCACTGCGGTTATCAATACGAAATTACCTGCAGTAGGTGCTTTACTATTAACTCGTTTAGTACTTCAATTTAGAAGAGCTTTTAGACGTAATGACAAGGTAAAAAAGAAGAAGAAAAATATATTAGAGATTAAACCAAACTTATTCATCCTTTTTTTTTTTTTGTATATAGACTTCTTGTTTAGCATCTACCATGTTTATTGCTCATTTAACCAATCAACTCATTGCAGATAAAGTACTTGTACTTCAAATTTTAGCATTATTATTAGAAAGACCAACTGATGACTCTGTTGAGATCGCAGTTGGACTTATGCGAGAAGTAGGTGCACTTTTAGCCAACGTTTCTCCACGAGCCAATAATGCTATTTATGAACGTTTCCGAGCTGTTTTACACGAAGGAGAAATTGATAAACGTATTCAGTATATGATTGAAGTTTTATTCCAAGTTAGAAAAGATAAATATAAGGACAATCAACCTGTGATGGAAGAACTTGATTTAGTTGAAGAAGAGGATCAAATTACTCATAATATAAGTTTGGATGATGATGATCTTGATGCAGAAGAAATGCTTAATATTTTCAAGTACGATCCTGATTACGAGGAAAATGAAGCGAAATATAATGCTATTAAAGCAGAAATTTTAGGTGAGGATGGGTCAGATGAAAGTGGTTCCTCTGGTGATGATGAAAGTGGAAGTGGGAGTGAAGAAGAGGATGAGGATGAAGATGATGAAAATAAAATGGAAATTATGGATCAGACAAATAATGATATTATTGAACTTCGTCGAAAGATTTATTTGACTGTCATGTCTAGTGTTAATTTTGAAGAAGCATGTCATAAATTGATGAAGTTACATATTCCTGAAGGACATGAGGTATTTAGTTATATTATTTTTATGTAAAAGTATATATAATGCTAACATGTTTGTAATATTAGGTTGAACTTTGTAATATGATTATTGAGTGTGCTTCACAAGAACGTACCTATCTTAAATACTATGGTTTAATGGCCGAACGTTTTTGCAAAATGAACCGTACGTGGGTCGAGAACTTTACGAACGCTTTTACTGAAATTTATGAAACTATTCATCGTTACGAAACAAATCGACTTCGAAACATTGGTAAATTATTTGCTCATCTTTTCAATACGGATTCTCTTCCTTGGACTGCATTCCATATTATTCGATTAACAGAAGAAGATACAACCTCTGCATCTCGTATCTTTGTCAAGATTCTTTTCCAAGAGATTAGTGAATTCTTGGGTCTCAAAACTCTTAAAGAACGTTTATTAGATCCCTTTATGCTTGAAAGTCTTTCTGGTATGTTTCCCAAGGATAACCCAAAGAATACCCGTTTTGCTATCAATTATTGGACTAGTATTGGTCTTGGTTCACTAACAGAAGAATTACGTGAATGGTTAAGAACTGCACCACAACAAACTATTAAACGTGATAGTTCGTCCTCTGATAGTGATAGCTCTTCTTCTGGAAGTGATAGTTCATCTGGTAGCTCTTCATCTTCTGATAGTGATAGTGATAGTGGTAGTTCTT
This sequence comes from Pilaira anomala, assembly GCA_025716855.1. Lineage (NCBI taxonomy): Eukaryota > Fungi > Mucoromycota > Mucoromycetes > Mucorales > Mucoraceae > Pilaira > Pilaira anomala. Next base: position 805,632 of record JAIXMQ010000005.1, read on the forward strand.
CATCATCAAGTTATAGTAGCAGAGGTGCTCGATCTCCTTCTCCTCGTAGACGTAGAAGAAGAAGTAGCACTCCTCCTACTTCTCGTAGACGTAGACGTAGTTATTCTGACAGTCGTAGTCGTAGTCCTGTTAAACGTAGACATCGCTCATGAAAAAAAAAAATTATGCAAATGTAATAAAGAAACACATATCCACAATACAATTAAGAACTATTTTTTTTTTTTTAGTTTTATTGCATCAAGAGAAATTTATTCATATATATTTTCTTTTTCGAAAAGAGAGAAGAAAAAAAAAGGAATTGATGACTTCTTTACAAGAGGGTCTCGTAAGCAATAGGAGCAATGGTTTGAGGAACATTGAACTTGGTGGAGATGTGACGAGCTTCACGAGGTTGAGCAGGGATTCTCTTGAGGTTGAAAGAGACTATAGAAAGTATATACTAAGTAAAACAAATCTTAATTATATTCAAAGATTATATCCTTACCACCGGCAGCCTTAGCCTCCTTCTTCTTTTGAGCGTTAGTTACAACACGATCCAAAAATTCTTGACGACACTTGGAGTGCTTGATGTGTTCAACACGAACGTTGACACGCTTCTCCAAATAACGGTTACCAACGTTCTTGTGAACGAGGACACCGACAGCGGACTTGGTGACGTTATAAATGACACCAGTACGACTAAATAAAGATATATACAATTTAATAAAAATTATATATAACCTTTTTTTTTTATGATATTTACCCGTGGTAGAACTTGTGAGGCATACCCTTTTGGACGGCAGCGTTAGCCTTGATATCAACGATATCTCCAACCTTGTAGGTCTTCAAGTAAGTAGAGAGAGGGATAGAACCATGCTCTCTGAACTTACGAGAGAACATGTGGCGAGTACGAGCGCGAACTGTTCAAAAAAAAAATCTCATCAACACTACTGTAATTTTTGTTTTTCGTCGTTGTTTTTCCCTATGCTGCTTTTAGGTTATTGTAATCGCATAATAATACTTACGACCGAACGAGTGAGGCATCTTGTACGAAGTGGTATGGAAAGAGACCGAAAAAAAAAGCTCAAAGGAAAAAAATTATTATTAAAGGCTCAGAAGGAAAAAAAAAAATTGCTGTGGCTTAGGGGGATTCTTTTTTTTTTTACAACATTTTCGCGCATGTTAAGTTTATTGTTTTGTTTTTTTTAATTGTTATTTTTTTAATTCTATATTTCATGTTACCATGGTGATATATGTATATCTATTTTAAATAAATGTTGCGTGTTTATTAATTATATTCTTTTGAATCGTAATTTTATTTTTTTCACATGTTTTTATGTTGTTTTTTTATATCTTTATTATGAATTGTATCTTGTAAAAAAGTACACAAAAAGTACACGAAAAAAAAAAGTTAACAAGTGGCTTGTTTTCTTTTAACCAATTGAAAAAGTTTGAATAAGAAAAAATTTTCAATTAAAAAAGGATGGTACTGGTATTTTTTTTGGGGAAAATAAAGAAAAGCAAAAAAAGTTTAAGAAATTGTTTTTTTGTTCCTTCTCTTTAAACTCTATTACCTAGTATGACTGGTACTGTTAGAAACTACAGCAAGACTTCCAACGTCCCTAAGCGTCCTTTCGAGTCTGCTCGTCTTGATCAAGAACTCAAGTTGATCGGTGAGTTCGGTCTCAAGAACAAGAAGGAAATCTGGAGAGTCGGACTTACCCTTTCCAAGATTCGTCGTGCTGCTCGTGAACTTTTAAAGTTGGATGAGAAGGACCCCCGTCGTCTCTTTGAAGGTAATGCCCTTATTCGTCGTCTTGTTCGTATTGGTGTTCTTGATGAATCTCGTATGAAGCTCGATTACGTTCTTGCCCTCAAGATTGAAGATTTCTTGGAACGTCGTCTCCAAACTCAAGTTTTCAAGTTAGGTCTTGCCAAGTCTATCCATCATGCTCGTGTCTTGATCCGTCAACGTCACATTCGTGTTGGTAAGCAAATCGTTAACGTTCCCTCTTTCATCGTTCGTTTGGATTCTCAAAAGCATATCGATTTCGCTCTTACTTCTCCTCTTGGTGGTGGTCGTGCTGGTCGTGTCAAGAGAAAGAGAGCTCTTGCTGGTGGTGATGCCGCTGAGGATGATGAAGAGTAAATTATTTTACTTCCATTCCAAAAAAAGTTTCCCTTACCTGTTTCCTCTTTAATATATGAACCTTTGCAAATAAATTACGATGTTTATTTAACTTCAAAATGAAAATTTTGTTTTTATTTATCATCTCAATTGCAAAGCACCTGTCGTTATTTAATTATTTCATTATAATTTAAATATCACAGTATCATATTCCAATTACACTGGCCCGTGTTTTGGAGAACAAAATGCATTTTGCTGTTATTTCGGTTTTGGTTTAACATTGAAACTTTCATCTTTTTGATCGTTTTTCCTAGATTGTTAATTTCGTCCAGGACATTTGACAATTTTTTTATTTTTGTTCTCTTTTTTTTATTTTTTATAACACACACAGTCAGTAATTGGTTTATGAGTTACTTTGCAATTGAGATTTTAAGAAATTTGTTTGTCTTTATTAGTGTTGTCAATATTATATGTATTTTTATTATTTAGTTTTAAAGAGCAAAGAATTGTTCTCCATTCTTTTCCATTCTCTTTGAGTTAAATCTGACACGTAAGTCATAAATTAAGTCATTCCATTCTCTCCATAACGAGTGTTTACCGAAAATCACAAATAACCAAATACCTTGCGTACTCACTAAAGTTTCTGCTGCCATCATAAAGCCATAAGGTGGTAAATGATCTCGAATAATATACACACAACTATTTTGATGTCCACCAGGTGATAACATACATTCTAACCAATGATTTGTAATACTTCTATCTTTTTCAAAGCTAACAACACGATGAATTTGAGTAAAATAGAAAATCCAATAAAACACTACTGTTCCACATGCAAGGAAAGCAAGTAAAAGAGCACGCCATTGAATTTGTACGGCTGTAATTACGTGTTTGTGTGTACGAGCGGGTGAAGGGTTTGTCATAGAACCGCGAGACATGGATTGAGACATATCAGATTGAATACCTTCTTGGAATGCAATCTTTGCGATATAGAAAAAGGTAGAGATATGGATGATGAAAGCTGGACATACAACGGCTGCCATAGGATAAAAGAAAATTTCGAAAATATGGTCCACTGAAATAAGACATAAATTTGCAAATTCAAACTTGATTTGTTGGAGACCCAAAGAAACTGCCATGATCACAGCTGGATAACCCCAACACAAGACATTTAAGATACCATATCGATGTGTAAAGAAATTAGAATTCCATACAGTATGTAAATGAAGATTCATGATCAGTGCGGCACTCCAGCAACATGTAGAAAGGGATGAGAAAATTAAAATGGCACCTACATATAGAAACGTTGTAAGAATATAAACCAAAAAAAAAAGGGGGGGGGGAGTAAAGAGCCCTTTTTTAGTATAAAGGGTTTTACATGTTTGTATATCTATTTACCTTGTACTGCACACTTTGCGCTATTCTTTTGTGTACTCACCTCAACTGCATTAGCACATTGAAGCTTTTGTGGGTTACCAATTGAGAAGTAAACAACCATACTGAATAAAAAGATACTTGCTGATACGTTTAAAATAAGTAAAGAAGGATGTCTTCTTTTATCGGGAAGAATTAAATAACTAACAAGCATGAAGAAAGATACAATGGATGAAATAAATCGAAGAATATCAGTGGCCAAGAAACCATTCTGAGCCCATCCTTCAGGATAAAACTATATAGGAAAGATGTTCAGACATTTAATTTTTTTTTTTTAATATCATTTAATATTATACTTTACGTAATTTTGAGCTGGACAAGGGATGCAGCAACCAGCGCGGCAATAGATATCACTTGTAGTGGCAGGGCTACCTATCTTTGCAACAGGATCTTTCAAGAAGGGCGCAGGACATTCCGCCATAACAAATCCAGGTGTAACGGCTGATAAGTTATAGTATGCATTAGGATTATCAATTTGAGGTGCAACAGCATTACAACTGGCATCTGATGAAAGGGGCTGTCCAGTAAGAGGAGATTTTTTATTACAGTCTGGTAAAACACCCTTGCCAGTCAATATAAAGATATTCTTGCATTGATATTCTACATCATGACAAGCAGACTGACATCCCATTGTAGGTGCTTTTTATATTTTTATCAGTACTTTGTTTTTATATATGATATATATATATTTTACCTGCTCCATTCTCTCCACATTTAGGATAAGCAAGTGAACAAGAATAACGATAATACGCATCAACACAAGAAGGTGCTACTGTTCCAAGTAAACGACTCATATTCACAAGTGGTCCAAGTTGTTTTTCGATCATAGCAACTGGAGCGCCTTTAGTAAAAACAGAGTAATTGACGAAACCCTAAAAAAATTTATAGATAAATATTTTGTTTTAACAATATGTGCTTCGGATTTTTTTTTTTTTTTTTACTAACATGGCAGATACCATCTTCCGGATAAGTAGTACATAAGGCTATTCAAAATTGTCAGTATTGTTTCATTCATTGATTCCCCCGAGAGAGAGAGGAAATGACTTACTAGGAGGAGGACGAGGACTAGTATTATTTGATGGAATAGCAGGTGGTTCCGTTGATGTTTGGTTTTGAGCAATGGTTAAGCCGAATAAGGTAAATAACCCAATACGAAGTCCATTTTTAGTAAATAGCTTCATCTTTTTTTTTTTTTAATGGTTTGCTAGAATACCCTTTTTTTTAAAAAAAAGCAAGATTTAGTTACAAAAAAATGAAAAATGTGAAAAAAAGGTACAAAACAAGAAAAAAAAAGAAACAAAAATATCTATGGTTTTAAATACTTGATGTATAAAAAAAGGCGGTACTATCTCTCAAACCACCCCTTGACTATATTGTTCAAGTTAGTTATACTAGCATACTTTTCTTACAAGTAAAACCTTAAATATGTAATAGACAAAACACAGACGTGTGTGTTTTTTTTACTCTCTCTTGGCCTTTCTCCTCTTTTGTTTAACCCCTCTCCTTCTTGACCCTGTTTTTTATTCTGATGCTCCTTTTGTGTGCCCTTTTTTCTAGATGGTTTCAGAATACTCTAGCAAATGTAGTCTCTTTGACAAAAAAAAAATATATTTATATATAAAGGAGGCTTTTTTTATTTATTTAGTTTATTACTGCCTTAGAAAAAAATTATCTTTTCTCTGTAGTCCTACATTCTTACAGAGATTCGCATAAATTATACGTACTTGAGTACTGTATATCAAGTGCAAGTATACAAATGCATCTCAAAATGAAACAAACCTCGTACTAAACTAAATATTATACACGATAGTTGGTGATATATATGCCAACCTACTTAAGATAGACGCATGTTTTTTATACCTGTAAAAAAAAATATTAAAAATTTTTAACGCTCAATTGAACATTTATATCTTTAATCTTAAAAAAAAAAGACCTTCAAATTATATAATATATATAGTACACTACTAGCCACCGCAGTAATCCAAGATCTTTCTTATTTACAAAGAGAGCGAGCAAAATATTTGTATGTAATCTCGTTTTATGGGTTCCTTTTTTCAGACTCAATTAAAATTGATGTATGTACACCTTTTGCCAAAATGATGTCGCAAAAAAAAAATCACTTTTAAAAAAAAAAGAGAGTCTCCCACGGGAAGTCAGGGAAAAGAGTAGTAAAAAAAAAGGTAGTAAAATCACGGATGACTTTTATCCGGATTTATAAAGAGTATCACCAGGCACATTGTCACGTGAATAAGGTTTTTTAACTTTTGCATGAAATACACCATTACATCAATTTTTTTTTCATATGGCATACAGGCAGGTTTTTTTTTTTCTCATACGCTTTTTTTTTTTTCATTATAAATAATCTTTTTTTTATTTTGTTCTTTTCTTTCACTTTCTTCTTTTTACATATATTCCTTCCTTACCGCTCCATTTTTAATCTCTTCTTTTGCCACACTCCTTATATCTAGAGAAGAGATTGTTCCAAGAAAAAAAAGACCTGCATAAAACATACTGTTATCAATAGTAAGTCTAATAATTTTATCAAAAAACAAATGATTCATTTTGTCTAATAAATCTCAAATAGAAAATGACCCTTTTTTCTTTTTTGTCCAAATTACAAGTGAAAAAAGAACAAGTTACCTGTTTTTTTGTTAAAAAAACAAGTATTATACTAGTCTTTTCTTTAAAAAAAAACTGTTAAGTATTTTGGTGGCTAGTTGGATAAAATTGATCCGTGATTTTAATACCCCCTTTTTTATTACTCTTTTACCCAGCACCAAAAATAACTCGTTACTGATTATGTTTAAAATTATTCCTAAACGCAAATCTAAAAAAAAAAACAAGAAACCTACTCCAGAGGAAAAAGCGAGAGCCAAAAAAGCAAAACTCGAACGTGAGAGACTCCACGCTGCAGATGATTACGCTAGAGCACGAAACATTCAGTCGTATGATCCTGATATACCGATGTGACTAGTATTGGCCTTGTAACTAGTAGAGAATGGCTTTTACAAGATGCTAAGGAAGCTGAAGCAGAACTTGCTGCTATGATTCCTTCTTCAGGCGTGGCTATCCTCGTAGAAGAAAGTGAAGATGAGGCTATCCTCGAATAAATTGAAGACGTGTCTGTGCCTGAAGAAGCAGAAGACGGTGTTATTGAAAGTCCTTTTCAATTTGATGATGATACTGTAGACGGAGGCGATGGTCTTTTTGACCATCAAGCTTATCAACAAGCGAACCAGGCTCAGGTGATAAACACTTGGGAAAGCATGATGAGCTAGCCGTTCCTTTTTATTTGGTAAAAGCTTTTATCCAATAATCATCTTACCCTGTGGTGAAATAAGGGGGTAAAAAAAAAGACGCGTAGCATCACACTTTTTCGTGTCTTTTTCAAACCACAAAATGTCAGAAAGAACACCATTGTGGTAAGTAACTGAACATTCGAATATTTCAATTACAGAAAAGCTGAAATTTTTAGTTTAGGGACACTAAAAAATGGTTGCTTGAAAATTACAAAACTGATAATGGGTTACCTCAGTTTTTTAGACAAGGCGCACGTACTTTTAAAATGAAACAAATTGCAGAGGAGGACTATGTATATGCAGTAAACGAAGCTACAAAAGACAATATTAATTTGGACTTTCAAATATGGGCAAGAAATATGGAGTTAAATTAATACCTAAAAAATATATATATATCGTTTGGTGTCCAATCCCGAATGTCACCAACAGAACCCCAATCAAGAAGCATAAATGCAATGTAATAAGATAGTATTGTTTACCATTCAATAATTATATTTACTTTCATCTTTCTTTGTAGTTTATATCCTATGATACAACTTATATTGACGGATACAGAGAATCCTTTGGAACCATTGTTGGCCGATATGTAAGAAGTTACAAACCCAAGGATAGCAGAAGCAACTATTTTAAGGCGTAAGAATTGTTTTCTAAATATCAAATTTCACTTACTGATACGATTAGTTTACAGATTAGGCATGAATAACGTTATGGACACTTCGGATAATTCGGAAGGGTCTTATCTTGCTCAACTTGATGACGCTTTAGAATTCCCACATAAGACACATGAAGACAAAGACCAGAAAAGGACCTGGTTATTAAAATATTAGTGAAATCCAGAATAATTTCAAAAAAAAATGCTATTATTAAGCTTCCTAATGTTTATACCTAAAAGACAGGCAGACTTAACATGAACAGTTCACCTATTAAACCTGATTATTAATAAATTAATTAATGATCATTTTTTACCAATAAAATAACAAATGTACATATCTTAATTTTCTAAATAAACAGCACAGTTGCCAATGTGAATCTTATAAACATAATCACCACAACCTGAGTTTTCCCAACAATTGCAAATGCAATAGTCCCAAAATTCATTTACTTAAAGTAATTAGTATACATGCCATCTATCTTTTCTTAAATTTTGAGAGTTTACCTGCAAATAAATAAGCCAAATGAAATAAATCGCCACAAGAGATTTTCGATACGAAAGCTAATATAAAATTAATTAACAACAGTTTATATGAGAGAAAACACAATGTAGCAAAGGATTATAACAAACAACTTACAGCAATATAAATGATAACTAGGGCTTCTTTTCTTTCGACAATCAAATTTGAAAAGTAGACAATATTAGAATATTTATCTCTCCCCACCCCCTCTCTATTTGCATTTTTTTTTTAAAAAAAATATATACCTTACATGTACGCGTGCGCACTGCTTTTTTTTTTTTTTAAAAAAAAAAAAAAAAAAAAAAAAAAAAAAAAAAAAGCTAAAAAATTAATAAGGGGGAAACCTTCTCAATAATTTAAAAAAGATATTATATTTATTATAAGGACCAATTTGAAAAAAGTAAATAAATGTGTTATTTAATTGACAGAAAATGATAGTTATGTATATCCGACAATTCAAATTACTGTTCATTTTCTACTTTTTCTGCACCTTCTATAATTTCAGATGATTTTGAGTCTTCATTATTGAAATCAGCAAACGTAGTTGTTTGTTCGTTCATAGACTTTGAATCGAACCTATACGTTACTGTCAATAATAGGATTTAGAGTATATAACTTTCTATAAACTTACATTTTACAATTAAAGTCCCAATTCGGACGCCAGGTTGCACTAGAGCAGTTGGTACTAGTCCAAGGCTCACCATAAGTGATAGGAACAAAGATATTGTATATATAAATAACAGTCATGATACATAAAACAAGGAGAGACCATTGAATGGGACGGCGTAAAGAAGATGTTAATAAGTCAAAGAATATACCCACCACAAGTGTTGCCATATAAAGTGAGGGCATATAATGGTGAAGAAACAACTGTCTTCCCATTAAATTAAAAGGGAAATAATGGAGTCCCCAAGAGACAAAAAATAATCCGATCGCACCATCGTATTTGTTCCAACGTGCGCTATTAAAAAGGGCAATTTTACGTTTCGAAAGTAACAAGATAACACATTTTAATGCAGCATATGTGATGATACATGCAGTAGATAACCAAAAGACAACTGGATTACCAAGTAAGTAAATCTTTCGATGATCCTTTGACCAAAAACTGATACCGCGACGAAGCACAGGCCAATCCTACATAAAAATATGTGTAATTTTAAAATCGACTTAATTTTTTTTTTTTTTTTTTTTGTACTTGATTTTACCTTTGGTCTAGATGCATACGTATGAGTTGATGACAGCCCTTGATTCACTCGCCACATTACCTTATTTAATTCTAGGAACTTGCTAAGGAAACCCTTTGGTTTATAAGAGACACTTTCTGCTTCTTCGGGCACTATGTAAATAATTGAATTAGATTTTTTTTTAAAAAAAAATAAACCTGCTATTGAAGCTTACAAAAGTCATTTTCTGATGTTTCAATTTGCCAAATAGTATTTGGGATTTTTGCATCTTTCATACAAGTAACTTCTTGCTGCTTGAAACCCCAATCAGGTAATTTATATTTTCTAGAAAACAATGCACAGTTTTGAGTGACAGATATCAATCTAAATTGTGATTGACGAGCTCTTAAACGACTTTTAGAAACTGGGTCAGGTCCGTCTATAATCTCAACTCGCCAATTATCATTTGCATCTCCTTCAAATCCTTCAAATCCATAACCACTATTTTTTTTTAAACATTTTAATATTTACAGTAGTTCTATATTATTATTTTTATATTCTCTATTACCTAACTTCATATTGATACTTTTGGTCGTTTGTCATAGGTCGAACATCATGTGTATGGAGTCTTCTTTTGCTGACAAAATGTGTCAGTCGAACAATATCACCGTGTCGAACATATTCTAACGATCGAACGTCATCCGTGTCTGCTTTATTTATTACCCATTGATTGTTATTGTCTACGTGGGCATATAAAGTTACTTGCTGCTCTAAAAATGTAACGTTTTGCATGAGTATAAATTATATTTATTCTTTTGCTTTTACGCCGCTTACGTTTACTTCCTCCTGGATATCCATGGTCATGAGAATGAAGATAACCACCACTAGTTCCCATATGACGAATATCAAGTTTAGATCCATAGGCAATATCTAAGTATATAAAATAAATAGGGATTAACTCATACATTAAAGACGAAACGAAACAAAAAGAGCATTAACTTACCAGCAGGTGTAGTTTTAGCAAATTTGACGCCTTCTAAAGTAGTTTGAAATTCAGGTGACATAAAATTTGTGCCTGATCCTGTTTCAGGAAGCATACTAAAGTGGATTTGAAAACAAGCAAGGTAGATGGCGCAGGGAATTACAATCAAACACATGGCACGAGCAATAAAATGATAGATAAATACGCGCTGGAAAGAGTATTAATATGTGAGAAAAATAAAAAATTCTACTTGTCTACATTCTTACCACTTCAACGCTACGATCTCCCCATAAATCCCATAATTCTTTTAATACCAGTATACCAATAGTTGCAATCGTAAATAAACCGACCCATTTACAGCTGACTGTGAGCCCTAACCCAACACCTGTCATGATAAGCCAAATCCACCACGAAGCTACAAACGGTTGATTACTATAGTTACGGAAATTGACCCACGTTAACAATGTGAATCCTGTAAAGAATAATAAAATAGAGTCCAATAAAATTAAACGATTATTGGTAACAAGGCCATTTTCTACATATTAAACAATCTTTTAGCACCCTTTTTTTTCATGCAAAAAAAAATTTTTTTTTACCGTAACAGATCATAATCGCAGTTAATATAGCCGCTTTAACTGAGAATCCCGAATTACGAATGGTCCAATAGGACATAGGTACCAATAAAATACCATTCCAAGCACAAAATACACGAATAGGCACATAGGGTACATGCGATGACAGGTAATCCCTATACATGGTAGATATTAAATACAGACTACAAGTATCTTGATAAGGGAATAGACTTACATTCCGATTTCTTTAAAATCAAATGAACCATTAAATCCAGCTACTTGAGCTGCCCAAGTGATCATGATTTTTGCCAACTAATATTAAAAAAAAAAATTATGACATGTACGAATAATAGGGAGAGCTATCTTACAGGTGGATGAACATCCATAAAGAATTTCTTATTGATATATTTACTAGCAAATCCACCAAAGTGTACTTCCTAATATAATAACGTAAGTAAATTTTTTTATTATTATTAATAACATAAGCTCATTTACGTCAAAAACTACAGATGTCGGTTGTGAAATTTTCCAAAGTCGAATATAACAAGCCCATATAGTTAAAAGAATAGTAATAAGCCAGTCGTTTCTTTGTTGTGTCTTTTTGACCTTATCGTTCAATATTAACTGAGGTTCCTGCTCATTCAAGTCAGGAGCGACAGGTCCTTTTCGACGTTGCCTAAGTTGATTTTTATTAGAGACTGAGGCTCCGGTTGACGAACTCATACTCTTATATTAAAAAAAGACACGAAAAAAGAAAATATAGAAACAGGTGCGGCTTTTTTTTTTTTATAGTAATTTACTGGGTCCTAATTTTTATTTACAATTTCTTAAATTTGCCTTGAAGCCAAACACGGTACATTTTCAATTTACGTTGACGATTCACAATAAGCCTACGATCCACTGCATTTTGTTCAATTTCAAACAAGGGTTTTTCCTCATCTTTTCCCTTAAACATATCCGCAATTTCTTCTGACGTAAAGAAGTAGACGCGTGTACCATCACCACGGATATAAAAGTTTTCCTTTAATAATCGATTCTTTTTAAATCTTAATTGTGCAAGATCATATCGTCCATAATCACGGAACAGAACTAACCCTCCAGGCTTTAACATCTGTTTTTTTAAAAAAAGTCTTTTTTAATATCACACATACCACGTATTGTATATATATATATATATACACTCTTACCTTGTAAATGTTCTTAACCGCTTGATCCCATTGTTCGGGTGCTAATGCAGATAACACGAAAATTAAAACAATCATATCTAAAGACTCTGGTTCAATTTCCTTTGGGATTTCAGGACTAGAGAGATCCCAAACAAAGGCACAAGAGCGCTTTGGATCATACTTTTTGTTTCCTAATACTACATCTACTGCCGTCTTCGAATAATCTGCCGCATAGACAAATAAATCCGGGTTTTGACTTTGTTCTAACAATGGATACATTGTGTTGCCTGCTCCACATCCAATCTCAAATACTCTCTTTTTACCTGCTGTTGCTTCACTTGTTGAAAATAATTCAGGAAACTCTACTTTTAACCAGTTACGATCTTTGAAAAATCTATTCTCATTCTTTTGATAAAATTTGTTCCAGTATTCAGCTGGTTCTGCATAATATTGTTCTATATTTTCCCTCGACTTATAAGTACATGTAAATATATATATATATATATATACCTACCTTGTTCTTCTTTAGGAACTGGGTTTTCAAGTTGAACAGATACTTTTTCTTTGGCTAACTCTTCTTGCTCTTCATCCCAATCAGCATGATCCCTATTATTGACAGTTATTTTAGCTTTTCTTTTTTACCCCCTTTTTTTTTGAGTGAAAGGTTTGTATCATACCAAGCGTTTTGACTAAATACATCGTTCTCTTCTTTTAATACTCTAGAACCGAATTTAGATGTTTCTTCTTCTTCTTCTTTTATATCGAGAACTGAAGAAGTTCTCTTCTTTCCTTTATCTACTACTTCCTCCATTGCAATAACAGGAAAATAAAAATATGCAAAATAGAAACAAAAATTAAAAACGAAAAAAAGTAAACACAGTCTATGTAGTGGCTTGTTTTTTTTCTCCTTTTCCTTCTTGTTTACAAACATCTTTCGGAAACTGTTTCCGAGACAGAAAAGATTATCAAATAAATAATCTAATTTTTTAATAACACAATCTTGTAAACAATAAAGTCATTCAAGGCAGTTCAGGAGTAAAAAAAAAAAAAACGTTTCTAGGAAGTTTATTATAAAAGTAATATCGATTTTTTTTAAAGTTTGAAAAGAACAATAGAATAGCTCTTTTACTACTTTTTCATTAACAACACTTGCTCAAGAAACTCAGCTCTATTATAATCTTTATTTTTATTTAGTACGGAAAGTATTATTTTCTCGAATCGATACACGGAGAAGATTATATATAGATTTCTTTTGTTGATCACACGAAAGAGGTTCCATTACATGCGAATAAAATGTGTGGTTACGTGTAACATGCTAAAATGAAGATTAATTTAAACTTTCAAAAATCACAACAAACTTTCTTTTTCTTTCGCTCTTATATTTATTTTAACAAAAAAAACAATGTATGCTTGTATCTGTAAGAATCATCATCACCATGACAACGGTACTGATGAAAATATCAGCGAACTTCCTTTACAACTTTTCGACTCTACACGCTTCATTAACAATATAACAATGGCCATCAACCCACAAGATATTATTCTCAACAGTAATGACTCTAATTCTTATTATCGTAGAAACCATTACTTTGAAAACACGTCACCAGATCCATCAGGATATTTTATGAAAACAGAACAACAACAACAACCACTTTATTTAAATTTCAATGATAATATAATCAATGATACTCTTGATGATCTCATGTTTTCTATTCCTTGCCCTGAAGAGAGCTTTAGTAGTAGTAGCAGTATCTGTAGTTTACCTACTAGAAGATCTTCATCTACGGATGATACACCAGAACAACAAAACCAACCAGAACCCTTTTTACCACCCTCCGCAGCTATTTTACAATCCGAGTTAGATAAAAGCTCATTAGATTATTTCATCGCGAACAATTCTTTTATTGAAAGTATTCGTTCATCTATTCCTATAGATCAGCAAAAATACATCAACTCGGGTGTCGCAAATTTGACGCCCATCTACTCTGCTGGTGTAACTGCCACTGAAAAAGTCGAAACATATGACTTGTCCCAAAAAGACACGAACCATTCATTTCTTCATCAGGATAATGATGCATACAATGATATGTTTGAAAAAAGTCGTGACCATTCTTTTTCCGTTGACCAAACTGAAATAACAGAGGAAGAGGGAGAAGAGGACGATGATATAACCGTTGAAGAGCAACATAAAACGCGTGTAATTTCACTGATGATAAAACTAAAGCACTTAAATCGTAGTAGTCATACCGATCGTAACAAATACAACCATTTATCAAGTCTCTTGGAGGATATCAAACGCGACTATAATGTTGAGCTAAATCACGTGTTTAAATACGCGGATGCACCATCCACGGAAAATTTCGAACTACGCGAATTATACACGTCTATCTTCAAATCTTATGTAGAAGCCAAACTTAAAATTGATGACACAAAAACTTGTAGCACTAACGTAACTAACAAAAAGAGAAAGGCTTGTGGCACGGAAAATGATTGTAGTACATCAGTACAACAACAAGGAAAAAAGAGTAGAAAGAATTACAAGTCGGATGTAATTTTAATCCTAATGGACTGGTACTTGAAGCATAATGGTAAGATTCCTAACAGTAAAGATAGACAAGCACTATCAAAAGAAACTGGAAAATCAATGGCTCAAAGTAAGTTCTTTTTATTTCTAAAAAAAAAACGTTTTAAAGAGTCTAACGCATTGCTTATTTTTTTAAGTTTCTACTTGGTTTCAAAATGCTAAGCGAAGATATAAAGAGAAATTGGAATTATACCAGTCTTTATCGTCAAAATACCCAAAAATAGTTTATGATACCCGTTCTCTCAGAAAATATTTAGTATCAAACAAATCTTCCTAATTTCATTTCTTTTTTTCTCTTTTTATACCAATATACCATGTAATAGAAACTATCTTGTTTCTATCGTATAGTAAACTATATATATCCTTTCTTTTTTTCTTCATAATAAAAATCAGCTTTCCTAGCACTCTGTTTTTAATATAGCGAAACAATATCTTGTGTGTATTTAGTTGTTTATTCAGTAATTGTTTCCATTTGTTTTAATTTATTTTTTGGTAAGTGTAAACTTTGTTGAAAATTGTTATGACGTACAATGAGAAAAAAAAATGTATTTAGATACTGGCAGTGGTAAATGTGTGAACAATAAAGCAGAATGATTCCGTTTAAACATTTGATAAGTGACAGTGTTATTCTCATGCTTCTCGTTCATTATACAGCACTAGTGATACTTCCAGATATAGTAGAGAAAGTAGTAGTGCCTAGGGCGCATTGAAGAAGAATTGTACGATAAAAGGTCGAACGGCACGAAGGAGTTTCAAGAAAAAGCTTTCGAGCTACACTTTATTTTCAAAATTAGCAAAATTTAGATAACACTCACTAAATTTTCTTATGTGATATCACGACCTTTAAAAACACATAAATCATTTTCCTATAAATACTCCCTTTCTTTTTTTTTCCTTTAATAAAATTCCATAAATTCAATATAAACTTCATAATGTGTCCTTTAATTACTTTTGCTACTTCCTTTCTTTATTGTATCTTACATATTATGTACTTCAAATATAAAACTCTGAAGGTTTATGGTCACTAGACGACTAAAATGTATTTATATCTAAATCTATGTCTTTGTCTATATTTTTTCATTTAATGTGAAATCTCTGTATTTTTTCCTACTTTCTATATAATATTCAGTCTCCAATATGGGATAGAGCAGAATATCTTTCATACTCTAGTTAGTAAGACTACACTGTTAATCTCTTCATCAAAGACTTGTACCTTTTCTAAATCACTCACTTTTTGTTTTTTAAACGAAGATATAAACCAAAGCCCACTAGTCAAAATTGAACTTTTTACCGTGTTTTTTTTTTTGCTATTTAGGCCGTTTTTTTTTTTGGAAAAAAAAAAATAAAGGTATGTAATAATTTTTTATATCTCTTTTTGATCGAATTTAACAGCAAAAGGTTGTTGGGTTTATATTGATTATGCTAATTCAGTTTGTATAGTCTAACTAAGCCGACTTGGAGAGCTCAAGTCCTTGCTCTTTCCAGTTTGCTGGTCTTTAGTCGAATATAGTGTAAATCATAAAAGAAAATTATTATATAGAGAATGTTACGCCACCTTAGGCTCTTACAATGGTCGTTATAGCAATCATTTTATAGCAGTCTTCTTTCGATGATAACAATTTCTTCGCTTTGAAAAATGATTATTTTATCTTTTTTTTTTAAAAAAAAAGGGCCAAAATAGCAAAGTGAGTTTTAGGTTAAAGTGGGTAATAAAGATTTTTTTTTCGATGAGTTTGTGGGTAGCATTTAAATTTTCTTTTTGAGGATTGTAATTTTCGATGCTTGAGAAGTTAATAAAAAATGTAATAGAAATATTATTACACGAAAAACTTCACCACCTACCCTTGTTTTAAATCTACTTAGATATCAAACCTTCTTAGATATCAAATCTCTATACCTATATTGCAAAACAAATCATAAAAATGATAATAGTATGAATACCCCATACTTTTTTATTACAAAAAAAAAACTCAATTTATTTTTGTCTCAAACTAAAACACTTAACTTGACCTTTTACTTTGCATCTAAATTCCCTTGAATACTACTCTTTTTTCCATTTTACTTTTGTCTTATTATCTTTTGATTAACAAAAGATTAAATAAGCTGAACTTTATTAATGGAAACAATTAGTATCTTAGTCGTTATCATATCTTTTTACAATCAACGTCTCACGAATTAAAAAGGGTATGCGCGGTCGGGGAATCGAACCCCGGCCCTCCGCGTGGCAGGCGGAGATTATACCACTTAACCAACCGCGCAACCGCGCGCGCATGCTTTCTTCCCTCTACACCTATCTCATTTAGTTTTGATTTATTTCACTGCAGATAATTAGGTATTTTGGACGTTCGCCGTATACAGAATACGTAAGTTATACTCGACGTTTGCCGTACTAAATTTGAAATATTTAAAAAAAAATATAAAAGTATTTTGATTTTTAGCTTATTAGATAGCCCTTGTTTTGGCGAGCATAATTGCTCACACAAGTATTTCTATATCTTCAAAACTCATGAAGATATAACCATTTAAAAATTTCCATTTTTTTTTTTTTTTTTTTTTTTTTGAGCATCAGTCCAATACCTACCTAATTTTTTAATAGTTGTTTAATTCCCGCACATGAAATTTTTTTTTTAGCAGTGGTTCAATTCCCGCAAAGAAATGAATTTTGTTTTGCTAGTTTAGAAGGGTTTAGAGTAATATTTATGAATATACTTGTGTACAGTTATTTTTAGAGTTTGCAATTACCTATCTAACGATATAAAATATGTAATAAGTTTATTACGAATGTATCGAAAGATTGCAATTTTCGCAAAATTCAGTCAGATTCTCATAGTACATGTTTATTTTTTATTAAATAACTTGTTCAGTAATTTACATCAGAAGATGTAGAATTAAATTTTACATATTTCATACTAAGATCTTATTTATTAAAACATCAAAATTAAGGCACTTTACATTGTAATGAAAAATATGATGATTTTTTTTTTTAGCAAGTACATATTCATTGTCAGATGAAGCAAAAAATAAAAAAAAAAAAAAAAAAAAAAAAAAAAAAGCGCCATGATAATAATAGGTGGGTGATATTCCTTTTATAAAAAAAAAAAAAGTATTCAAATATTAAAGAAAACAGCAATACTATAATACTTGAATTGAGAATATACATAAAGATTTACACCTTCAATCGGTACACTCTCATTAACATAAAAGCCACAATCATGATAACATTAAAATGATTGGGTGAAGCCACCACTATATTATTTCGGATTTAGAATTAAGAAAAAAAAAAAGTTGAAAAATTATAAGATATGAAATTATATGAAAAAAAAAAATTTATTTTGAAGTAATATTGAGTTATATATATGTATATATTGTATATAGCAATAGATGGCGCTAAAAAATTACGTTTAAAGCTGAGGTGCCGTACGTATTTAGGGAATAAAATAAACTATATATATATAAAAAAAAAGTTCATTGTAGAAACTTGCCTTTGAACCAAATACTTTGTTTTCACTATATAGATATAAAACTGGTGATCCTGTTCAAGATAAAACAAACAACCAAGGAAAAATAAATTGAAATTAGAAATAAAACATTTTAATATAAACAATAACATACATACATGGAAAGTACTACTAAACATATCAAACTGCTAATATTTTGCCCATATTTATAGAAATAATGGTTTCCCAGACGTGACCACGAGGAGGTAATTAGCAATCCACATCCAAAAACGACTAACCAGAACGGAAAATCTAACAAGTTAGTTTACCAAATAGATAAACTAACAAGGTTCACAAAAGTGGCGAACCTTGAGAACAAAGTAAGAATCACAAAAGTGGCGAGACTTACAAGAATCACAAAAGTGGCGAGACTTGAGAAAAAGTAAGTTTACCAAATAGATAAACTTACGAGTTTCACTAAAGTGGCAAAACCCTATTGACAAGTTAGCTTACCAAATAGATAAACTAACAAGGTTCACAAAAGTGGCGAACCTTGAGAAAAAGTAAGAATCACAAAAGTGGCGAAACTTACAAGAATCACAAAAGTGGCGAAACTTGAGAATAAAGTAAGTTTATCAAACTGATAAATTAACAAGCTTTACAAGGTAGTAAAACTTGTTGAGAAGTTTGTTTACCAAAACAGTAAACAAATAAAAGTTACCTAATGTTAAAAAAACAATAATGTTTTTTTACAAAAGAGATGACCGAATTGAAAAAAAAAACTTTTTTCTTGATATCAAAATTACGAGATATATTCTGTGATTTAAATACTCACCCAGCCAATATAAATGCCAGGTTCAATTGATAATAGACGAAAAGCAGTATCAATCAATCTGAAAAGTCTTATTTTAAGTGGTGAAAATTTTTTTTTCCTTTTTTTTTTTTTTTGTACATATTTATTCCAAAAAAAAAGAAGCAAAAAAATCATGAAATGACATAGAGTAACTTTCCTTTCGCACTTTTCTATTACAAAGTTACTTACTTACTCTTTCCTTTAATTAGTTTATATAGTTAATTGTCACTAACTTGCTCAGTTGAAGCCACATTAAAGTGGTAGCCGAAATTCGAATGCGTGAGTAAGATATGAGCTTTTAGGATTTCGTTTTTACGCAATTCCCTCTAACATTTTTTTTTTTTTTTTTACAGTATAGTCTATCATCTTATCATTGTACTGTACTAGAATTCTCTTCAACTCTGCACCAACCGTTTTATGGTGTCATCTCTCTTTCTCAACCTGAAATCAACTTGAAATGGAGGCAGAGAATAACAATTTTTTTTTTCCAGGGTATGAAAAAAAAAAAGTCCACTTTTCTTTTCACTAACATAGTTTACTCTTTTTAATAGGTAATGTTAGTGTCCCCAAAGGAATATCCATATTATGGTTCAAATACAGAGGTAATATGATTGTATTTAAATGCGTTGTCGATCATTAAACTGACAGTTGTTGCCTTAATAGATATTACTTAACGTGATACAATCGGCTATGGTCTTCCAAGGTAATTAATAAATAATAACCCATACTCTTTTGTTTCTTTGTACTAATATCCCTGTTAATTATAGAACGCATTATCTCGTAATACTCTATGGCCATATATCATTTAAGACGTGCTTGTCCAACTGTTATTTAAGGTAATTCATTCTGAAATCGTTTTTATTTATTTATTTTCTAATTCATCTTTCATTTTAGATCTATTGTGCGTGAACCCGTAAAGCTCTCAAGTACTCCTGTAAGCCTCAAGTAAGGTAAGTATTTTTTTTTTAGTACGCTGCTTTTTTGGGTTTTATAGTACCATTTTAGCAACCATTATTGTAAGCAATTGCAATAGTGACAGGGGTACAATATTTGCCTTTTTTTTTTTTTTTTTTTTTTTTTTTTTTTTTTTTTTTTTTTGCTAGCTATCAAAAATGAATAAATTATATCAATATTTTAAACCAATAAAAAATTTTTTTTTATC